>PVKM010010022.1:23895-35807 GCA_004027735.1 Carollia perspicillata | reverse complement strand
GGGGTCTAGTTCTAGCTGCCCGTTTTTGTGGGATTTCCTGTCCTTTCACAGGCCATTTGAGTTGTGCTCAAGACAGTTAGGATTCGGACTGCGGAGCCTGCAGATCCCATGGTTAGAGCCCCAGGGCTTTTCTCTGGCCCTTTCTGCGGGAGGCATGTGGAGAATACAGGGATGCCTTCAGTTTCCTCGTCTCAGAGATAAAGCGTTGGATGAGGCAACTCTGGAGTTTCTTCCCACTCTCATTTTTGTGAGCCTCTGAGAGAGTAACAGGAACGCACTGTAAGACACAAGAGGGTAAGGCAGCCGTAGGTAAGCACTGCTGGCATTATTGTTACTAGGTTTTCTTCCGAGTTATATCACAAACTAAGGCACAGCACAGTACTGATTTCTCTCAGTTCACAATTCCTGAAAATTGACCGGTTTTGAAAAATGATAACTGAACATATGTCTGAAGAACTCATCTGTCTTACAGCTTCCGAGTTAACTTTCCCTCATGTCACAGATACCAATTTTCAGGCTCAGTGCTAAACACTAGTGATACTGTTTTTTTTTTTTTAAAGATAGACTTCTCCTTGAAGAGTGTACACTATAGCTGAGAAGACAGACGTTGAATACGTAATTATAAGTATGATGAGTGTTACAGGCAAGGTCAAGATGATAGAACTGTGTAATGGGTGTGGGGGGGGGTGGTACCTAGTCTGGTTTAAATGGAAGGGAAAGCTTCCTGCCAGGAGGAGCTATCCAGGTTAATGACAGCTAACCCTTCTCGAGCAATTATCTGTCATCATGTTATGTGCATTATGTCATTTAATCTTCACAAGAACCCCATCAGGGAGGGTCTATTACTGTTTCTACTTACAGACAAAAGATATCAAGAACAAGAGGTGAAAACCATGCGGAGGCTCACAGCCGCTTGGAGATAACACCTGCACAGGCGTGGAGGTGCCTGTGCCCCCGGCTCTGCGCTGACTCTGGGGCGGGAGGGCAGCTGAACAAGCCGGCAGGCAAAGCGGAGTCAGACCCCGCAGGGCTCGACAGACTAGCTGAAATTATACTGGAAGAAAGCTTCAGCTGGTTGCCCATGAACTTGAAAGGGAATTTTCTTGTTGTCCCCCTGTTCCTTAGGGTGGTAGTGTATTCGTGAAAGAAAAACCCACTCCTGTTTCTAAGTCAGAAAAGAGGGAGATGGAATGGTTTATGTGCAGCCAGAGGTATTAGGCTTTGTGAGAAGTAAAATTTCCTTAAAGCAAAATTTTCTCAAACTAACCTGTGCATAATCTAATTTTCTAATAAGCCTTGAATGATGAAATTCTTTAGTGATTTTAATGAAATTCCACCTTGTATGTATCAGGTGGCGATAGAAGTAGATGTCCACTGGTTTAATAGAATAATCCTAGCTAAAGTCACAAAGGCATTGAATCTAAAAGTTCTTTTTCTCAATTCTTGGAATTACATGTTTGGGGGAAATGTAGGAAAAATCAGGAAATACTACAATGGTGGGAGGGAGGAATTTTATGCCTATATTTTAAGCAGAGCTATAAGAGGTTTAACTGGAACCTTTCTTGGCTGGGATATGACAATTAGGAGATGGGCTTGCTGGGCAGCATTTAGATTCTGTCTCATTAGAACGTTTTCACCTTCAAGAGAAGCAATGTAAGCATGCCCATATGCGTTACTACTTTATGTAGGTGTGCACCAAAAGCATCTTTAATTATTAGGAATTACATGCTGTTCAAGCTTAATGAACTGGAATTCAGCTACCTGGAGTTTTCAATTAATTTGCATTTATTTTTGTATTGTATCTAAGATTTAAGGGAAGTTGCTAGATTATAAAGTGTTTGAAAAAAACCCAACTCATATTTTAAGACTGAGCACTGCTGCACAGCCGTGCACCTCAGGTCTGCCACACTGGCATTAAAAGCATAAACTTGGAACTCAGACGGACCTGGCTGAAAGTCCTTGTTATACTCATTGTTTGTCTTCAGACAAATTATTTAATTTCTTGATAGCTCAGTTCACTCATCTGCACAAAGGAGATACTAACGCCTGTCCTGCCGAGAGGAGGGGAGGGCCACGGGGGATTGCATAAATACAGCAGAGTGTCTGCTCTGGACTGGCCCTCAGGAGATGGGCTATTTCACAATCAGGGCTTAGCCTGAGCCGTCACACAGTTTCAAATGACCCCGCATGACGTTACCGAGGAATTGGATGCCCGAAACCTGTATAACTGTATTAACCAATGTCATTCCAATGAATTCCATTAAAAAACTTTTTTTTACATTTGGTATTCTGTACTAACTCTGACAGAAAATTGTGCGTTCAATTTTTCAAAAGTTATTTTTAACAATGACAGTTAAAATATTTTCTTGTTAACCTTTGGCAAACTCTGATTAAAATTACCTAACTAGAATGATGAATTTAGAAAATATGAAGTTAAAAAAGACTCCGGTTGTCCTATATTCAGACTATACTGTTTTATCTTCAGAGAAATAGGTGAGTGTTTCAGAGTCAACAAGATTGTCAACTTGGATTTTGGCAAAGTTGAAATAAACTGCGAGATAGATTTCAGTGCTGCTTTTCCTCTGCCTTTTTAAACTAATTCTGAATTATTCATGCCTCGCTGTCTCACACGTGCATTATAATTAATTTCTTTTTTTGTTGTTTTTTTGCTGAATACCTTTTAGCACCTTCACTTTTGGATAGCTGGTAGACTTCTTTTCTTGACTGGTTTTAAATGGTTCTGAATTTTTTTTTGCATGTGGATCATAACTTATATATGTAGTAACATCTGTGTGAAATACACACTAATCTATCTGATTGGTCAATATGGATTTTGCTGTAATGTAATGTTTCTTCAAAAAGTAGACTTTAGGTAGTAACACAACTTCTATTATTGTTACTTTAAAAGTTGTATATTTTAAAGAATATTTGCATATACATTGTACTTGTAGAAAATGATACTGGCTTGCCATTTATCAGTATTCATAATTCTAAAGATTCCTCAGTTACTTATGTAAAAAATCAGGAATTGAAGAGGCAGTACTCACATGCAACCAAAATTGGGTAGGTGATGTGGGGGTGAAGCTGGAGAGACAGTGTATACGGCCGCCTGTCACTGCGTGCCTTGGCAATTCACTTCACTTTTTTAAGCCTCAGTTTCCTCGTCTACACCACAGGTAGGAGACCTGGTGGTCACCCATCGACTGCAGGCATCCTGAGCTTACAGATCACATTTCACATACCTTTCTCTCCCAACCCCACATAGTGAGAGGAGCACCGCAGGGAGCTCAGTCAGTGTCTGACTTGTGAGTTGCCATCAGGTAACTGACGTCCCTCGAATTCTGCGGTTTGAAGGGCCCTCTGAGTCGAGTCTTTTACGGTTGCCCACTTACTGAGATGCATTGTACTGCCACAAGCTTGAATATTTAAACAATCAATTGAGTTCATTTGGGCCCCCAACATTCGAGATGCAATGAAGGGTGTGAGCCTAGTGTCAGAAATAGTCACTGTCCTCGAGGGCACAGTTGTCAACAGTTTGGGGAGAAGATGGGATGTGACCTTGAAGGATGAGGAGTACGAAATGGGATGGAGGGAGAAGAGAACATGCTCAGCCAGGCTAGCCCTGCGTGCAGAGTCTGGGAAGTGATGTTTTTGAATGCGTACTTGAGCGAATTCATTGGCAAACAAGAAAAATAGTTGCACCTGTCTACTCCTGTTTCAAGCACAGTATTTGCAATGTAACATACTTGTTGGTTGAGTCATTTTGTTAATTTTGTCTAGTCACCAGTGATTAAATTATTAACCGTGTTTTCTACTTTATTTCCTAAAATATTCTCTAACACTATGGAACTTGGCCAACTAGAATATTCATTTTTGCTTGTTTGTTTGTAAGTGTGGTTGTGTGTGTGTGTGTTTATTTATAAGTACTGCCAAGTATGATTTCACTTGTTTTTTTTTTTTTTAAGAAATCCTCTGCTGTTACAGGAAAATGGGAAGGGGTGGGGACAAAGGAGGCGTGATGCTGCTGATGGAGGCTGGCACCTGTCTGATGCCTGCGGAGTGTGCCAGGCCATGCAGGAAGCCGGGCTAGTGAATGTGCCCCACTGTGTTTTGTGGCTGCTTGAAAGGGGCCAAAGAAAGGGCCAGTCACAGTAGGTAGAAGGCAGGAGCCTTCAACAAGGGGCTGTTGTTACCTTGCCAAGGAAGATATCTAGATAACCAGGGACAGGCCCTTCTGTGCCTCTCGTCATTCTTAAGCCCCATGCTCCTGCATGACTGGTTGGTCTCATGTATCAGCTTTCACTTCCCTCTTTCATCCTTAGTTAACTTGATGGCTGAGGGAATCAGAAAGAAAAATTCTACCATATCAATGAAAAATAGGTATAGCAGTGAAACACTTGTCAGTTGGGCTTCGTCTTGGAGGCGTGTTTCATACTAATGAGATCTATTGCCATATTAATACGTTAATGTTGAACCATGTATAAGATTTATAGATCTCTGTGACTATAGATACAAGGAAATCAATAATCCTAATAGTAAAGCTGTAGATATCTATATTTTGACAAATAAGAGGTGTTGATAGCAAAATCTCTATATAGACATTCTTAAAGGTATTTCTTGGAAACTTGATTAAATTTTAAAAGTGTGTGTGTGTGTGTGTGTGTGTGTGTGTTTAAGTTTCCTCTAGTTACCTGAAACCATATGCTGCTTAAATCCCCAAACTTCAAAATGCATGTAATTCCTTCAGCTGACATTATTCACAAATAAGGAAGAAAACAAACCCCATCTCAACAAAACCTGATATTTGGGGGAGTTAGGACCCCCCAATGTCATAACACAATGTAACGTCTGTCATTCAAAATGCGAGTGACGTGGAGGGCTGCCCTCGGTCGGACGCGCCCATCTTGAGCACAGATTTGACGGCAGCCCCCGCAGCCTTGCCGATCCGTTTGGTCCTCAAGGCAGTTGCTCGGGAGGCAGTGCTGGGCACAGAGCAAAATTGAAGTTCTCGTGGGTGTAGGAGACAGAAGTCGGGCCGTGCAGGTCCGCTGGACAGGAGGCCAGCCACGGACGGCCGAGGGGGACCCTGGCAGGCTAGAAAGAGGGAAAATGATCCAAGAGAAAGTAAAGCCTTGAACTTTCTATGAATTGTTATTTCTTGTCTATCTCTCTCCTTTTGTTATCTCCATAATCTACTCCCTAACCTTTCTTCTTTCTGCTAGGAGAGTTATTAAAGGTCTCAACTCATCACTCTACACACCTAGAAAAATTTTTACTTTTAAAAAAACAACTAATAGTAAACTTGCTCTCATAATTTCCTTACCAGAGTACTGGGGTGGGAGGAGGAAGAGGGGTCTATTTGATCTCATAAAATAAAATGTCTCAGTCCCATCTGATACTGCTTTAAATCTTAGATTTTTCTGAAAGCTTAAATCTCTCACTGCCTGCTCAGTCTGGGTTTTCTTCAGGAGCTGCTGCTGCTACCACTGCTGTTGGAAATACTGAGTCGCAGGGCCTGGCATGCTGTGTTTGCCTGCCCTTCTCATTATCTCCCCATTTTTCCCTTAAGCTTCACCCTCCGTAGAAGCAGCCCGGCGCTGGAAAGTAGGGGGGCAGTCTTCCCAGAAGGGCGAAGGCAGTCTGCCAGATCCAGAAGCCTGGGCATGGCCACTGCTTCACTGGTCTCTGCCGCCCTGCCGTTCCCTGGGCTGGTTCCTGGTGTGGTGATGCAGATTCAGCCCCAGCTGGGTGCCGTTTGGGTGGGGAGAAGTGCCCGTGACTTAGACTTCTGTCATCTGTTTTTCAGGATCTCCGCCAAAATGGAGATTTTATGTAGGTGACATAGAAATACAGAATTTTCAAGGTCTGCCTTGAGCTCCAGTACAGCTAACCAGCCCAAAAGATCATTGGAAGGTGATCAGACTTTCCTGTGGCTCTGCCAGCAGTGCACGCTGTATCCCTGCTGGCTGGGCAGCTCTGCTTTGCAGAGCGATCTCAAGGCAAGCTATTGGCTCCCATCCCTCAGTTAGCCTCAGCTGGGTAACAGAACCAGGCGAGTTTCTGCCTTGATCCCCAAAGCCATGGAGAACTGAGATGGCAATGTCCTCACTTTCTTCTAGATGTGCTCCCCACGAGGGTCCCCTCTCACCCACTGGTCTAGGTACTGATGAGCCACTTGCCTTCAAAAATACTTAGATGAGGAGCTGGTACAGTCCCCTAAATTCCGGAAACGTCTCCAGACTTCAGTGGACTTTCGTGCAACATGTTTACTCGCTCCAGTTCAGGGAAAAGGAAGGGATACTCTTGGTATTGCAGTTGGGCCTAGCTGGTAGATAGAGTAGATGACACTTGTAAAAAATTACCATAAAGTAAAATTGACTTTCGTGTGCATGCATGGAGTTCTGTGAATTTTAACACGCACACACATTTGTCTGGCCAACCACCACCATGACCAGGAAGTACATTACTCATATCGCGCCAACAAAGTCACTGCGTGAGCCCTGTGTAGTTGCACCTTCCCCGCCACCCATACTCCCTGGAAACTCACGGTCTGCTGTTCTCAACACCATAGCTTTGTCTCTTCAGGAATGTCATTAAAATAAAATAGTCAAGTATGCAATCTTTTGAGACTGGCTTCTTTCCACCCAGCAAATCTCAATGGTTTTGAGGTAAAAGCGAGTTAGTAGTTATGGCACATATGAACAGTTTGTTTCTTTTATCACTGAGTATGTCACTGTAGATGGATGTTCCATAGACTCTTTTATCCACTTACTCTTGGAAAGACACTTGAATTGGCTCCAAGTTTTGGCGATTCTGATAGAGCTGCTGTGAATATTCACATGCAGCCTTCGTGTGGACCTAAGTCTCATTTCTCAGGGAAAATACTCAGGAGGAAGATGACTAGGTCATGTGATAAGTATATGTTTAATTTCATTTAAAAAACTGCCCAACAGTTTTTCCAGAATGGCTCTGCCATTTTGGAAGAATGGCGGAGCCATTCTGGACTCCCACCAGCAGTGTATGAGACATCGTGTTTCCCCTCGTCCTTGCCCGCAATTGGCATTTTCCCTGTTGTTTATATTCGCCCTTCCAACACGAGTACAGAAGCATCTCCTCGTGGTTTCAGTCTGTGCCTCCCTAATGGCTGTCCTCGTCAGTGAAGTACTTGTTCAAGTCCTTTGCCCGCCTTTTTTCTTTGCCCATTTCCCTGCTTTTTCTTTTTTGTTCAGTTCTGCACATTATTGTAGATACAAGTCTGTTCCTCTGATATGTGGTTTGTGAGCATTTTATCAGTCTGTAGAATAGATTGTCTTTTTCATTTCCTTAACAGTGTCTTTCACAGAACAAAAGTTTTTTAATATATTAAAAAATTTTTTTCTACTTACATGAGCTTTTAACCCTGTAATTAAATCACTCTTCTGGGTTATCCAAATATGTGTTCTGGGATGAACTAGTCTCCAAGATTTTCTTCTAATGAATTCCCCTGGGATCTAATGGAAGCCTAATAGTCCCCTTAATTGCTGTGTTCCACATGAGGAGGCCTGAGCCAACTGCCAAGCCTAGAGCGCCCTCACTCCACTAAGAGCTGTGGCCCCTGGTTTTTGGCAGTTACTTACTCAGACAGATGGCAGATGGGCCCATCAGGGCAGTGACTTGTGTTCTGCTCTGGATTGCGGTTTCTCTGTGGACATCGTGGCTGCCTCCACCACTAGGTTGTAAGCTCCTCAAAGACTTTATCCGCCTCTCTGTGCCTCCCTGGCAGGTGCATATGGTAGATAGATCCCAGGACACTGGGTGCAACCTCAGAGCTTTCCTGCAGGAGGGGAGAGGCTCACCACACACAGCCACGAGTCTCAGCTTCGGCTCCAGAACTGGTAGCTTCTGGCCCTATTGTTAGAAATCCTCTGTGCCTGCCGCTGAGAGAGCTCTTCCAGTCACTCACTCCTTATTCGTGGAGCTGATGCATTTTTGGTGTCTGTGCTGTTCTAGGACCTGTAGTAGGTGCTGGGGACACTCTGGGAGCGAAGCCCTCCCGCAGCCGTCAGCTAGATTACAAGTTTATTATAAAAGGACATGACCAGGCGTGGCTAGGTGGAGGGTGCACAGGTATGGGAAAGAGCACCGAGTTTCCATGCCCTCTCCCCGTGCACCTCTCTCCCTGAGTCTCCATGTGTTCACCAACCCACATGCTCCCTGACCCAGCCCTCAAATTCATTAATTTTTGATGAAATACAACTTATCACTTATTTTTATAAATCATGCTTATAGAATGTCATGCAAAAACAACTCTTTACCTAATCCTACATCACAGGATTTTCACTTGTTTTCTTCTGAAGTTTTTATAGTTGTAGGTTTCATGTTTGGAGCACTGTTATCACTGCTGCCACCAGTGGAATACTGGCCATCATTTAGCTCGATCAACCAACATCATTCTTTCACTTATTTTATCTCTCTATAACGTCAGTGTGGTCCAACCCTGTTTCCCCGGAGTTCTGTTGGCCAGGAAACCCAAGGAAAGCTTTTGTCCTTGTGCTGGCGTCAACCTCCTGGTATATAACAGTGAATGCAAGAGATCAGCTTTCTATCCGCTTATGGTCCGTGGTCTATGAGAGAAAACCCACAAATCAACAAACAAAAAGTAGGATTACAAATTGAGGAAAGGACTATAAAGAAAAAGAATAGAGGCCCTGGCCGGCGTGGCTCAGTTAGTTGGGGCATTGTCCTGTAAACTTGAAAGGTCACGGGTTGCATTCTTGGTCAGGGCACATACTTAAGCTGCAGGTTCAGTCACTGGTCAGGGCGTAATGAAAGGCAACCAGTTGATGTTTCTCTCTCACATCAGTGTCTCTCTCTCCCCCTCTCTCCCTCCCTTCCCCCCTCTTTCTAAAATCAATGAGCATGTCAACGGGTGAGGGTAAAAAAAATAGAGAACTGTGGGTGCAAATAATGGGGGGGGGAGGTAATATTTCACATTCAGTGTCTGGGAAAGGTCACCCTGAAGTGAAAAGATTTATGGCTGAGATCTGACAGTTGGGAAGAGTCTCACCAACAGAGCGGGAATGAAGAGCATTCCCACAGCGATGCAAACGTCCGGAGGTGGGGAGAGGCTTGGGGATGGAGTATAAGGGACTGAAAGAAGGCCAGAGTGATGGTGTCCCAGAAATAAAACAGGCAGTAACACGCTCACTTAACACTGAGGTATTTTGTTTTATTCCAAGAGCTACGGGAAGTCATTGAAGAGTTTGGGGCACGGAAATACTATAACAGGATATATATTTTTAGATCCTTCTGACCGCTGTGAGGACAGCAGGCTGGATATGAGAGTGGAAGCAGGGAACGCAGATAGGAGGTTATTCGGTGGTTCAGGAGAGACACGATAGGAAAATGAACAGGAAATATATTGGGGAGCGAAACTGACAGAGGATGGAAACAAATGGAAGGTTTGAATGAGGGCAAAGGAGGAATTCTGACCAATTGGGCAAAGACCACTTTCCAACAAACTGGTGTAGGGGGCTGGGGTGGTGAGCTATGGTTCCGCTGGGATGTGTGAAGTCTGAGATGTCTCTGAGTTCATCCAAAAGGAAATGTCAGGGGAGATACTGAGCTCTGGGGAGAGACTGGCACTGAAGATAAACATTTAGGAATCATCAGCATAGTGGAGATATTTAAATCAACAGATAGGGGTGAGCTCACTCAGGGACAAAGTGTAAGGGACGAAGAACCTAAAGTTCAGGACAAAGCACTGGGCCTGTAAGACATTTAGAGGCCAGGCAGAGACCAGGAAGAGTCACAAGGGCCAGGCACAGACACTGGCCAGTCAGAACAGGTGCCGGTGGCACGCCTCAAACAGGGTCCTGGAGGCCCCCTGCCATGCTGCATTAAGCAAAGGTTTCTCAGGGTCCAGAGGAGGGGCAAGACAGGAGGCGGACTGGTGCAGGGTGGCTCAGGATGGCAACGATTTATGAGCAGTGAAAAGTAGTTCGATATTCTAGCAGTGGGGGCGGCCACACTGGTACAGACCAGTTGAACGTCAGTCCTGCATCTGGAAAAGGAGCACAGAAGGAGTCAGCGCAGGGGTAGGCAATTTTTTGGTGTTATAGAAGCTTGCAGGCTTAATTGTGTCTAACGCTGCTGTGATGAGGCAAAGTAGAAACCTTGAAAAGAGAAATTTCCGTGGAAAGATGAGAGCGAAGTCAAATTCTAGTGGGTTAAAGAGTCAAGGAAGAGCAGGGTGCGTACACCAGGCTTTGAGACATTTGGCTGCGAAAGAGAGAAGATAATTGAGGCTGTCCATTGGGGGTGGGGGAGTTGCTTAACGACACAGTAAAGTATGTTTGTAAGCCGGAGAGAGCAATATAGGAAAGTGGGTACCAGTGATGCAGAGTCAACGGTAGAACCAAGGGGACGCAGTTTTGAGAAGAGGAGAGAAGAAGTAGCACCAAGAGCTCATCGAAAGTTAGCAAGAGGCGAGTGCGGAGGCAGCCTGGCCTGGAGGTTTGACGGGGCGAGGTGAAAGATCCTGGCCTTGTCTGAGAGTTTATATACATTTTTTGAACTTTAATTTTTTAAATTATATTTTATTGTTTATGCTATTACAGTTGTCCCCACTTTTTCCTCCTTCACCCACTTCCATCCAGCCCCCCATTCCCTCAGGCAGCCCCCACACTGTCGTCCGTGTCCATGGGGTCCATGTGAACATGTATGTCCCTTGGCTAATCGCTCCACCTCCTTTCATCCAGACCCCCTCCCTGCTCCTCTGCATTAGCTGTCCATCTGTTCCATGTATCTATGCCTCTGATTGTATTTTGTTCGTCAGTTTATTTTATTAGATTCCACTTGTAGGTGAGAGCATATGGTATTAGTCTTTCACCGACTGGCTTATTTCACTTAGTGTAATAGTCTCTAGGTCCATCCACACTGGCACAAAAGGTAAGAGTTCCTTCTTTTTTACTGCTGCATAGTATTCCACTGTGTAAATGTACCCCAGCTTTTTTATCTACCCATCAGCAGATGAGAGATCATATTTTCCTTAATGAAGAGCAAGCCGAGGTGATCGCCAGCCGCCTGGGAGACCAGGTGGGCTCCGGGGAGAGAACTGAGCTTCTGCCCAACTGCCTTTTGTGAATTTTCAGACAATGAGTCTCTTCATTGCATTTTTATATTTCTGTTTTCTTTTATTTTTGTCTTCGTTCATTTATTTTGAATCTGTGCCAGGGAGGAAGGGGCTAGCAAGGGATATCCAGGCATATTTGTACCAGAGAGATCCGTGCTTGCTTAGCTTTAGGATACGGAAACTAGAAAACAAGGGAAGGGGTCTGGAGTGGCTGGTTAGAAAGCCAGACCACTAGTGGGAAAGTGTACAGACATGATGGGTATTTTGGAGTCTGAGTGGAATGTTTGCTTTCTGTTGAAATTTGAAAATGATGAGGGGAAATGCAGACAACTGTAATTGAACAACAGTAAAGTAATAAAATAGTAATAAATTTATAGAACAAAAAAAGAAAATGATAGCAACTGCCTTGCTAACGTGCACTCCTCTTGGTCATATCTTGGTTTGCCTGTGCGTTTTTCTCTGCGGTGAGACCGCATACGTGGAATCTGTCCAGTCTTTCCATTGGGAGCCTTCTCTTTACCTTGTAATTGTACAGTGAGTCAAAAATCTGGCTTGCTTCTCTTCTGCTGAGAGGAACAGTTCCAAGGCACATCTTATAATTAACACAAATATCCAAACACCCAGATTCTGTCTGGCCTGAGTAATTAGGGTACAAGAGGGTCAACTTGCTTGATTTGCAAAGCTGTACCATCATAAGGTGCCCAGAGGCCACAGTATATTTCTTCTGCAGCTTCTGAATGCTGGTTTGCATTAAAACATTATCTCTTGTCTGCTTGTATTTGAAAAAGGTGAAAGGGAA
>PVKM010010022.1:0-23795 GCA_004027735.1 Carollia perspicillata | reverse complement strand
GCACCTTGAATACGGTATGTAGCAGCAGGGTTCGCAGGAGAGGAGATGATTCTGAGGAGCGGTGTGTTCTCTTGCCCTCCGCACATGCATGGGGACTCGGGTTGAATTGCACTGAATTCTGTCCCTGTCTTTGTTTAATGGACTGGCTTTCCAGTCATGTTTAATGTAATCTGAGTACAGGAAAAGGAACCACCGAGAAGATTAAATCTCTGTGGCACAGGTCACAGAACGGGGTGTGGATTCCATGGGGACTAGGATTTCAACACACTGGTCCTAATTTGGTTGTTTTGCGTTGTCGATGCCCTTCATCCTGAGTACTAACTACACTTAACCTTTCTGAGCCCTTTGCCTTTTCTTGCTATCTTGAGATTGAAATACATAATGCTCTTTTCACTCCGGGACTAGTGATGTCGATGAAAAACACTGCAAGTCATTTAGGAGGTGAGGTGTCATTAGTTACTGATATGTAAGAACTGCCTTTTCAGCTGTTGGACTAGTTAAGTTAGGCCAAACTGAGCGCCTCAGGTGTATCTATTGCATAAAGTATAATTGCTCTAAGAAAAATCTGAAGCAAATATGGCATAATGTTTAGACTGGATAAAGCTGGACATAAGGATGAGTGTTCAACATATCACTATTTTTGTCATCATGTTTGAACTGTTTTCCATACCCTTTTTTAACGAGACTCATTTCGTCCTATTCTCTTCCCATATTGCCCCCTCCCCAGACATCCCATATACCCGCTGACTAATATCTCAACTATTGGTTCTGAGAAGGAGAGACGATTTTCCCTCCTAGTTCTTAGGTGATGCATACGAGGCAGTGCAGGCAGGCTGCTATGGGGAGGGAGGAGGAGCAGGGCACACAGGTTAGACTTCCAAGTGAGGAGGGCGTGGTAGGTAAAAACAGGGTCGCAGCAGTTCATGTCACCTGTCTGTCTTCCCAAAGTCTTCAACCCAAAGGTCTTCGATTCATCTATTATCCAGAATCCAGTACCCTGGTTGCTCCAATAGCTCTTCTAATGGGAGAGACCCCTTAATTTTATTATTTTCAGGAGAATTCAACAAACTCAACTTTTTCAACTTTAAGAGTAGCAGTGCATGTCCTAGGACTTCATTTCACCATGCTTGGCCCGTTGGAATAATATATCTTTCCTCTGGGCAGATGCTGGACCATCCGAGTCACCTTGACTGAGCAGGCTAATTCTTGCATCAGCAAAGCATTTTTAACTGCACAGGCTTGACTCCCTGATCTCTATCATGTAACTGTGCTCACCACTAGAATGATGAGTCCTTCTCCTTGAGCCTAGGACAACACAAGCACACAAGCCAGGTGGCCCAAGGTAAATTCGAGGGCAAACGCCAAGCTCCAGCTGCAGTTCCAGACATGAGACCTAGACTAGAACAGGCTAAGACGATCTTTAGTCCAAGGTGCTTCCTCGTAGCATGGCCTCATCATGGGTTATATTCTTTCTCACTTGTGCTTTACATGTTTGCCATTTCACTGTAAATCTCTTTCTATCCTTCTTTGTCTCCTCATTTTATAAGAAACTTCCCTTTCTCTAAATAACTGCCCCAGTATTCTCTCTCCTAAGGACCTTGTGTTCTCCCATTCTTTCTGTCAAGAGGAAAGGGGTGTGTGCATGTGTGAGGGATGTGTGTTGGGATGGCGATGCCACAGAAGGCTGGAACGCATGCATGTAAGGGGAAGAGACACCAGTGGGCAGGGTCTGGCCGAGCAGGACACGAGCCGCATGTTCACTTGAGGAGCCGTGGAGCCGTAGAAGGTCTGTAAGCCAAGGTGGGACACAATCAGGTGAACGAACGGGCCCTCCAGCGCAGTGTGGGCGGACGGTGTGGAGGAGGTTGGGGGTGCTCTGGTGAAGCTGAAAGAGCAGTGGATCTGGAATCGGGAATCTCAGTTTCTGCCTCCAAGTCTTAGGGGCCCAAAGACCTTGGGTAAACTCTTTTTTCTTCTTGAGACTTGGTTTTCTCCTCTGGACTCTGGGACAGTTGGGAGCAGGCATAGGACGAGGTCCTGGCCCACAGAAGGTTTTCGGCCCACTTGTTTAGTCCTATATCTCTTCTCATTTTTTCCTGAGCCTCATAGCCATTGTTTGCCTCACAGGAAGGCATGTGAGTGGTAGGTACAGACTATGGAATCCACTGCATTTTTGCAGCTAGTTTGAGGAGCATATTCAGGCACACCTCACAGCCCCAGGAGTGGTGGAGGCTCTTAAATTATAAAATTTCCTTTTTTTCTAATTTGTAAATTGCATACCTCAAAGACTCACTTAGCTGGGCTGACATGGCCCCCTTGACCTATGTTATAAGGAATGAGCTCTTGATCTAAGAAGTTTTGCAATCTCCATCATAAATTAGCTGGTGTGTTTGAACAACAGTGTTATATTTTCAAAACCCTGATTTCTCCAAAACTTTCAGCTTTCTGCTAGATACTGGCTAGAACTAAGAATTTTACTTGTTCCATTCCTTCTCTCGTCATGATTTTCCCCCCAGTACCGAGTTAATCAAGTAAGAGGTTAGGCTAATAAGTGGCAGGGATAGGATTCGACTGCAGGGAGTTTGGCTTCAGTCTCTGGATTTTGCCAGGCTGCTCTGCTGTCTCACTAGTCAATGCAGCCTTAGGAGCCAGGGAGAGAAAATATCCAGGTTTTCACTTTTCAATTAACTGTGAAAATGAAGTCATTGTCATCATCATTCTCTCTCAGATCTGAGAAGCACTGGAAACTCATCCACACATGTGATTTAGATCTAAGGGACCCCGGCCTCCTGCTTGTGCAGGAATGATGGGAGATATTCTCCTCCGTCTTCCTTGAATAGTTCCTAGAGGCTATTATGGGCTGAACTGTGTCCCCTGACCTGAAATTCAGGTTGAAGTCCTAACTCCCAGTACTTCAGAATATGACTGTATTCGGAATACGGCCATTAAAAAGGTAATTAAGGTAAACTGAGGTCATATGGGTGGGCCATAATCCAGTGTGACCGGTGTCGTTATAAGAAGTGAGTAGAACGTAGACAACACCCAGACTATGTGAGTACAAGAAGAAGGTGGCCATCTGTAAGCTGAGGAAGAGAGGCCTCAGCAGAAACCAAACCTGCTGACATCTTGATCTTGGACTTCCAGCCTCCAGAGCTGTGAAAAATAAATTTCTGTTACTTACGCTCCCCGTTCTGTGGCATGTTGTTACAGCAGCCCTAGCAAACTAATACAGAGCCTCATGTAGCGCTACCAAACCTACGTAGAGTGAGGAAAGCAGGTGAGGTTTCCTTGCTTCCCTGCCCATAAGGAATGAAGCCGACTCTACAGTGACAGTTTTCTCTAGTTTGTGACTGAAGCTGCTTGCTGATTCGTAAGACAGTTACAGCTCTCCATCTTCCAACTCACCATTTCACAGGTCTCGTGTTAATTGGCCACATTGATGATTTGGAGTCTCCTGTTTATTCTCTGTCCTTTCTCTTATAAGGATATATAAGCTGGCTCTTTGGCATGTAAATGCTTGAACTACATAAAATATTAATTCGGCAGCTGAGCACCTTTCACTATCTTATCCATATATCTTTGTAAGGTAAACGACTTTTTCCATGCTGAGGGCTGTAAACCATTTCTTCAGGAATCTGACTTTCAAAGGCGTGGGCTGTAAATGGGGAGACAGAGTACACCTTGCCCTCATAAATGGATCCCATAAAGCACCTCTCTAGCTGCTCTTGCCTCCAAGGTGATAGGTGTGTCAGGAGTCTGCGGCCTGCAGGAGAGGGTGCGGCCACTTCTCTTTGAAGAGCCAAAGAGGTTGGCTCCACTGTCTCCCCAGACTCACTGGCGTTTTGGTTGATTTCAGTCCCAGGGGGCAGCCATTAAGTCTGCTCTCACTGCAGCTGACTGGTGCTTCTGGCACAGGCTTCAGGAGAATGAACTAGAAGTTGTTTTCCCTGTGCTTTGAAGTCCTTGGATGTGCACATACCGCTGGTTTCTGGTTGGGCAAGCCGAGGATGCTGGCAGGCCAGTCAGTGGAGCTGCTGCATAACCAAGGGTAGAAGGTGGTTTTGCGCGACATTTCATTAAACACACACACACACACACACATACACACAGATCTAACCTCGGGACACTCAGTGGTGCTCTGGCCAGTGTGGCTCAGTTGATTAGGCTGCATAATGGTCTCATAAACCAAATGGTTGCAGGTTCGATTCCCAATCAATGCACATGCCTAGGCTGCAGGTTCCGTTTCTGGTCAGGGCATGTACAAGAGGCAACAGATAGATGTTCCTCTTTCACACCGATGCTTCTCTGCCTCTCTTTCTCCCTCCCTCCCCCTGCCCTCTCTTTCTCTCTTAAAAAAAAAAAAGACACTCAGTGGCTGAACCATGCTGTGAGTAGGTGTCATCTGACAGCAGAAACTTCAGCTTCTGCCTGGAGCAGGGGCACCTTGGGATCCTTGTTCTAATGGGCTCCCATTCCTAGGAAAGAAAGGGCTGGTTCTCTGCCTCGTTAATTCACATCATTCAGCACATCCCTATGGAATGCCTGCTTTATGCCAGATGTGAGAGAACAGCAGCGAACAGACAGATGTGATCCCTGTCCTTTGGTCTGTCTCTACAGTGTAGTTGTGCGTAGGAAGCCATGGTTGTGTTTCCTTCCCCGCTCCCACACTCTGTAACTCCCTCTTCTCTGTCCTTTCTTCCAATTACCTGTGCCGTGCACACTCCTAATTCTAGAGCTTTGCACCGCAGGAAGAGTGCTGCTCATCCCAGGGCATGAATCCCTAAGGGCAGGATTTTATCATCTGGCTCAGAGATATTTTATGATGAATGAGCATCTGTGGCCCCTCCAAATACAGGATTCTGAATCCCTTGCTTGTGATGTAATCTGCACGATGCACTCATACTGCTAGAGCCTGGAGGCCACATGCAGGCTCATGGGGGCTGCCCCGGAGTGCCCAGAACTGCAGTTAAAGACCTCCAGGCTTGCAAATCCGCAGAGCATTTTGTCATTAGCAAATAAACAGCTGAGTGGCACTGCATTTCTCTGCTGAGGCTCTTAAGTAATTCATCTACTCAAGCACCTAGCTTAGTTCCTGCTTCCTGCAAACAGATTTATGTCCCCACATGCATAGGAATAAGAGGCCTGCTGGCTGTGAGCCCCAAGGAGGTAGTGGGGTTTGCAGAGAATATGCTGACAAATGTAATTGCTGGCAGCTGTTGGCCCCAGGACTGCCAGCTACAGGAGTTAACCCCTAACTCTCCAGGTCTTATGTGAGCTGAAGTTAGGTGGAAACCACTCTTGATCAAAGATAACTGTTCACCTGAAGCTCACGCCTGAGAACTTGTCCCCGTCCCTACCCAGTTTAGTACCTTTTCCTATTACAGGACTAACCAACCATTTCCCTTGCCAAAACTCAAATGATACTAAGCTTCAGTGTTCAATAGTGTTCAGTGGTGTCAACAGTATTTCTCCGACACTTCTTTTGTCAGCTTTAACAAAGCCTCATCAGAGCTTACTAAAAGGATTAGCATCTGGAGTTTTATTTGAGTAATCCAACATTGCATCAAACTTGGAAGAAGAAAGAAATTTAGCTTGCCTTGGAAATCCAAGGCAAGGTTACACTTCGGCATTTCAAGAGGCAGAGGAAGTGGTAAGGGTGCATGGCCAGGACCTAGTGAAAAAGAGTAGGCATGGCCTTTGTTAAGTCTGACTTCAGTCAGATGTGTGGTCATGGGAGCTTAGCTCATTTTTGTTAAATGAGCTAGTGGTGGCCCAAGAAAGGAAACTGGTCAATGCTAAAATGATAGAGAAATCGGAACCGCCATCAGGTAAAATGTAGTTATTTCACCCTTGTTCTACACAATATCCTCTTGTCTCCTATTGGATAATCCCAGTAAAACTTTGGATCCCCAAACTAAACTTGAAATTGAGATCGAATGTCCTTGGTAACCATCAATTAAAGACAAAGCATAAAGGATGATGGTTATGGCCAAAAAGAAGATTTAAATGATTGCATTTAAGAATCTAGTGGTCAGACTGATGCAAAGCCCTGAGTTCAACTGGGGACAAAAACACCTAGCTGGCAGGTTCTCGTGAGGATTAAGTGAGATAATGTACAGAAGGCATCCAGCATAATGCTGGCCTCTAGGAGGTGCCCGGTCGTTGTTAATAGCTTCTTCTCAACCCTCCCAACACTAGCGGATTCTTGGCTAAATTAGATGGCTAGGTTCTTTTACTTTTCTAAGATTTCCTTCCTCTTTTAATGGAAAGGATGTTACCAAGGTAAGGAATTATTATTCCCTTTCTCTTATTCTATAAAAAGACCTCAGCATTGTAAGAACAGAGAGTTTTCTAATCACTTGGGTAAACTTTGTAGAATCAATCCTAGAAAACAGTTACTAGGAGCTGCTATTTCAAGAGCTCCATGTTGCTGCTAAAAATGCTCATCATTTTTCCAGGAAAGATGCTTGGCTTCGTTCAAGAGTGTTTGGCTACTGTCAGGCTCAGCTCCCTTAATACTTCTGATGTATTCAAAATAAAGGAAGCAAAGGGAATATCCAGGCCCTTTGGTGAACTTTTTCCAAGGAACAGTGAATCTTTTGGTTTCATATCATCCTCTGCTTAAAATGTTTCCCCTACTGCCTATTAGAAGTAAGGTCCAAACCTCTTACAATGCTGTCCAAGGATTTTCATAATTCAAACACTAACATTCTAAAAAATCTCATCTCTGTCTCTCCCCCAGATATACCTAAGCCTTCACATTTTTCTATATTGCCTTCCCTATCTCTCCACCAAACTTCTGTTTATCTTTGAAGAATCTCTTTTGCGAAGCTGTATGGTACACCACAGAGCAGGGTTCTCACAGTACTTTTATAATTCTTTTGATCTCTTAATACTTTTCACTTTTTATTATTGTTGTTTTTATGTCCTGCCTTCACGAGACTGCAAATTCCTAAAAACCAAGACCTGGGTATTATCTTGGGGACTAGATTAAAAATGGCGGAATGAGTTAAGAAGGAACAGTAAACATCGTGGAAAAGACCAGGTGATCATTTACATTCATTTAATATCTGCTGTAAGCTAGGTACTGTGTAGGTGCTTTCTAGGATATGATTGATATAATCTCATTTAATCTGGTCAACAACCGTGTGGGGATTAACACATTTACAGATTAGAAATGGGTTTAAGGATGGAGTGACTGTTTAGACCAATTAAGGATGGAGCCTAGATTTGAATCCCACGTGATGCTCCAAAGCATCACATTGCATTACAGCAGGCTGGCTGGGAGAAGGGAAATGCTGTGATCTGGGCTTTAGGCTGGCATAGTAAACAGAATGGATTTGAGAGGGAGGGAAAAGCAACTAGGAGACTAGTAGAATAATGCAACTGTGAAGCAATGATGGCCTGGATAAGAGTCATACATAGACAGTAATCAATGAATACGATGGGCATTGACAAGGAAGAGCCAGTCAAGTACCACTGAATGAACAGCGGAGTTTTAGAGGCGGGCAGTGCGGCACAGCACCGAACCTGGTCCCAGATGGAGGAGGGGAGCGGGGTTGGGTCTGCGGTGAGGGGCTGATCACAGCCCTGAGCCCCGGTCCCCAGAGGCAGCTGCTCCCGTCCCTGTGGAGCAGGAAACAAAAAAGATTCAGGTCCTTCAGAAGAATCGGAAGGTGGTGAATGCCTGTGAGAGTATTTGAGATTTGTCACAACATGTTGTCATGGTATTTTACCCTCAAGTGGGAACCATAAAGTAGCCTACAAAAGTAATGGATTGGATCCCACGTCCGTCCCAGCCGGGATTTGTCACGTCCACAGGGAATGTCGGCCACTGCACAGAAAGTGTGGCGCCTTAGCCCCGCAAAAGCACTCACAGGTGAGAGATTGTGAGCTCTATTTGGCTGAATGTCACAGTATATGGAAAGCTTTTTGACCCTGAACTACCACTAAAACTGTTTTGAAATCTTGTTTATGTAGCATGATTCCACACATATGTGGAATTTTTACCACAGCCGCTTTGGCCAAACATGCTATTTGCCAGTCTATATGCTCTTTGACAAAAATCCGTGGTCTGACGCTGAATACAGAATTGACCTCCTGGTTAATATGCTTCAAGTCTTGGGTCTTTACTCTTTTCTTTTTTTTTTCCCTGTTCTACCCATTTTTTAAATTAAATTTATTGGGGTAACTTTGGTTAATGAGATCATGTAGATTTCAAGTGTTCATTTGTCTTTTTAGTAGACGTTTCGTTTCTGTAAGGTCAGAGTAGTTTATGGACGGAAACCAGCTTTGGGGGAGAGGGAGCAGGACAAGCTACAGACCGTATCTTTCTGTGGGCAGCTCCCTCCTCCGTGCGCCGTCGGCCGCTCCCCGGTAGAACGAACGCTCCTTCATTCACTCTCACCAAGATGGAGGCCGCGCTTCACTGGAGATGGGAGCGAGTATTCTTGCAAGGTTGTGCTTCTTTTTTAGAAAGTATGATTCTTTCATAGTCATTTAATTCAATTAAAAAAGAGAGAAAAATTGAACTTTTGGCAACAAACTCCAGCATTAGGAATGAAATTAAAATGCCCAAGCGTGTGCTCAAGAGAATTATGTAGATTTATGACACCCCTTTCAGCTCTCATGAATTCACTTATTTTGAGTTTTAGCAACCCATGAAAAAAGCACTTTCATGAGGCACTTTTTGTGTATGTCTCAGACTTTTTTTTTTAAGAAAACTTCAGAAATTCCACTGGTGTCTAGATGTGGTCAACTTTATAGACACCTGCTCTGCCAGCACAGGCTCGAAGGTTTTTGATATTTCTATCACTGATGTTCTGCTGTTACATATGATTTTCTTCACTTTATAATGTTATAGGCCTAGACTTATCTTGCCTGGTATGTTGCTTTTAAACATGTGCCTGGGTTTGCCCGGAGAACGTGCTGGGGACTTACACGGGAGCTTCATTCCACATTTCACTAACCGTATGGAAGGGAAATGCTTTGCAGAATGGAATCCTAGAAGCTGGGTCACCTGAGAAGTCACTCTGGAATTTGATATCCTTTTTCTAAAACACAAGAGGCCTACAGGGATGAAATACCATATGTTAGGTGCAATGTGGGAATCTGCATCTTTTTCTTCTCTTTTGTTATGTAACGTTTTTAAAGCCACATGCTCATCCAGCTGTTTCTCATCATTTCTGTTTTGTTCCCATATAAACACATACACATAAAATAAAACAATTTTAATGAAAAGAGTAACTCTCTTTTTCCTTTAAAGTTTCTTTGATGATGGAATTCATGTGAAGCTTTTCATTACAAGAATGCACAAGCTAAAGAATCTAAAAGAGAATTTAAAAGGAAATGTCATTTCGATGGTCCCTTTTGTCTTGTCTCCCATTTTCAAACACGTTCCTTTACTCCTTGTAACTCTCTATACAACCACATAGGAAAAGCACAATTTTGAATTATTACTAGCAATCAAGGTTTGGGGGCTTTCTTTTTTATAACAAGAAAAGATAAAATGGCAGAAAGGCTTTGCGGACAAGATCAAAACAGAGAGGAGTGCTGGTGTTAGAACACTTTGGGACATACCCTTACTCCAGTCTCGCCTACTTGAAAGCTGTCTGGCCATGTGGTCCGGTGTGTTTATCTGACCCATGTTGATGTACCGCTTCTAGCTGTCTTCGTGTGCAGCCCAGGTACGTTCAAGAGGTGCAGCATTTCCAGCAATCACAGCTCTACAAAGTGACGTAGCACATTAAGAAATACTTGATTGCACCCTTTGCACTGAAATTCATTTAAATAAAGACAGTAACTTAGATTTTTATAAAACTTTACAGCTTTATGTGTTTTACATACATTCTCTTTTAATCTTCATGAGTTGATATCCTTTTTACCATGAATATAAGGTTTAGGGGATTCTGACTCTTCATAGACAACTAAGATGAATGTTACGCAGGGAGGCCCACTCACTGTGGCAGCGTGCCCTCCTGCACCAGGGTCACAGGAGCTACTGAAGGCAGGGTCACCAGCTAGGCCGGCCCCAGTGAGCTTTGTCCTTCCCTGAGTCAACGCCTTTCCCTTGTGGCTTCTGACTTACAGGATGTAGAGGCCTATATAAAAGATATATGGGGTAGGTTCTACGTAAAATAGGGGTAAGTCTCATAGTGTGTAGAATATTAAACCCTACAAATCATGTGGTCAAAGCACAACTCACAGGTGACTGCCCTGATTTCCCCTGTTTTTCTGAGACATTTCCAAGTATAAAGGACACAGCACTTCACAAGGCAGCTTATTCAGCAAGCTCGTCACCTGCGTCAGTATTCTCGTCCAAGCCTCACTAATCTCTTGCCTGGCCAACTAGGCCTTAACAGGTCTCCCTGCCGTCACCCTTGTCCTGCTCCAACCTCCACGATCTGTTCTTCACTGAGCAGCAAGTGATCTTTTAAGAATGCAATCAGGCCCAGTTATTATTAACCTTAAAATCTTCTGAGGTATTCCTATCACACTTAAAATTTAAATCCAACTCTTACTGTGGCCTTGAGGTCCCATGACCCAGCTTCCTGCCCGCCTCTCCTGCCCCTCAGGTGCTGTGCTGACCACATGCTCTTCTTGCTGCTTCTATCTCACGGCCTCTGCACGCTGCTACCTGTGCCTGAAAGTCTCTTCCCCTGCAGCTCATGTGGCACATTCCCTCGTTCAGGCAGGTCAGTGCTCAAACATCACCTCCTGAAACCCCCCTAAAACAGGTCTCCCGCCAGCTCACTCACAGATCGTTGGCCTGCCTGATGTTTTTCTTCATAGCTCTCGTTGCTCCTTTCTGTTCCTTTGTACGTGCATCTGCGCAGATGCTTATGGTTGGCCTCTCCCACCAGACTGTCAGCTGCATGCAGTAGGGGCTTTGTCTCTTTCGTTCTCTACTAAGCTTTCCAGTGTTGTCCCATAGTAGGTGTTCTACAAATATGTTTATGGATGATTAAATTATTATTGGGAACATTTCCTTTCCATTTCTAGACCGAATTAATGTGGAGTGAAAGATGACGCGAAGATTTCATTGGTGGGTATGTGTAAGAATGATGGAAATGGGACGTCAGGAGTTTAGAAATACAGACTCAGAGGTCATCTGATATCATTCAGCCCACCCGCTTACTCTGGAGGTGGGGTTGAGTGATAACGACCTCAAGGTCATACTGCCAGTGCGTCAAGGACTAGAATCATATCTTCTGATTTCCCCGGCTTGTGTTTCCGTGACATCACCCCATCTCATCGGAGTCAGCAGAAGGCGATGAGGTTGGGGCACAGAGGAAATGGTAAAGGAAAGATGACAGATTCAGCTTTGGACATACTGAGCTGAGGTGTCACTGGGACGCTCCGATTCAGATGCCATGCATTATTTCAGTGTAATACTCAGAAGTGAGCTCAGGTACCTGCACTGACTGACTTTGTAACAAACTGTGAGAAGGGTGAGATTGCCCAGGGTAGATAAAGAGCAAGAAGTAGCCCTGGCTGGTGTAGCTCAGTGGATTGAGCACGGGCCTGTGAACCAGAGGATTGTGGTTCGATTCCCAGTCAGGGCACATGCCTGGGTTGTAGGCCAGCAGAGGATGCATGAGAGGCAACCATACATTGATATTTCTCTCCCTCTCTCCTTTCCTTCCCCTCTAAAAATAAATAAATAAATAAAATCTTTAAAAACAGAACAGAAAAAGAGTTGGTATTTTTTAAAAAAGAGCAAGAAATAAGAAAAGGAAAAGGTGGGAGAGGCAAAGGCAACCTTTGCATATGGAAGAAGTTTGCAGAGAAAAAAGATACACACAGTGTCATAAGGTCAAGGAAGAAAGAAAGTCAACTGAGGAAAGGTCTAGAAGGATGAAAGCAGGCAGAGAGGCAGACTCAGCAGTGTGGGACGAAAGGTCAAATTTCTGGGACTGAGATTTTGGGGGTGAGGTGCTTTGTGATTAGGAGCTCTGGAATGAGACTGCCTGGATTTAGATCCAGACCTCGGCATTTCTTGTATGTCCTTGGGCAAGATGTTTAATCTCTCTGAGCCTTATTGCTTCATATATTAAATAGGGATAGAATTAATAGCCATCACATAAAAGTGTGACGAGAAATAAATGAAATACTCCATTTAAGTTGCTTAGCCCGGTACCTGACACATAAGAACTGCTCAATAAATTTAGATATTATTTCTCTTGGCAAAAGTTTGGAATATATAGGACGAGAAAAGAAAAGATACAAATTTGGGGGATTAACAGGATCAAAGGAAGACTTCTCTTGAGTGACAAAATCTTGTAAAGAAAGAAAAAAGAATCACAGATTGAGGCACAGTGCAGGTCACCTTGTTAGACCCACAACACAGCTTGCAGAGAGCTATTTGGTCCCTTTCTTACAACGCCACAGTTGGCCAATAACTCCAATGGTCCGAAGTGCTATAATTTGGTAAGCATGGCACAGGGCTAAGCATAGACTCCTACAGCCTGCCATGCAACAGCCTTTCCAATTGACATTTGATTTGACACAATTTTTTTACAATCTCAGGACAGGAAGGCATCTGAAAGCCACCAGGTCCAGGGACACCTGCATTTCTTCTACAGCATCTCCAGCAGGAAGTTGTACATGCACTGGACTCGAACAGCCTCCCATTTGGTATCTTTCAAGCCAGACCTGTCTGTCTTAGGCTAGACTCTTCACAGACATTCTCTCACAGACTCACCATGGGCCTTGAAATCGCCACTTTCAATCACTCCTTGGGTTATGGATTCTTGTAGACCGGAATGGGTAATCTGGGAATGGAAACACTGGTGATGCCCCATCCACAGGGTCCTTTGGGAGTCACGGAGGACAGCCGCAGGACAGGTCAGCTCCACTATGGAGTGGGAAGGAGCGGAGCACAGGGGAAGTTAAAGAGCATAAGATGCTGCTAAAAGGGTCAGGCCTAGAGACTGACAACCTGACAGCACAGGTGTAGAGAGGGGGGATTGTTAAAGTCATAGTCATCCTTCCTCACACCATCGGTCTGTTCTGGCCCTCCGCAGGTATTGAGGTGAGCCAGTGTGCCATCTAAAGAGGGGCCAGGCCCTGGCAGGGTAGCTCAGTTGGTTAGAGCATTGTTCCGATTCACCAAGGTTGGGGATTCGATCTCCAGTTGGGGCACATACAAGAACCAGCCAATGAATGCATAAATAAGCGGAACAACAAATCGATGTTTCTCTCTCCCTTTCTCTATAAAATCAATAGATTTAAAAAAAATTAAAAAGGAGCCAGGGCCTGGCATTCACTCACCACCATTATGTAAGGGAAGACATTCAATTACTGGCAATGAGATCATCTGTTTAACCCATTTAAATGAAAGCAGCCAGAGGTTCATGGATCTGGTCTGAGAGGGTAGCAAAAGGTATTATCAGTCTGCCTGGATAAGACTTCAGCACCAGCCTCACAACCCTACCACACAGCTCAGACGGAGTCCAGCCCAGCCCTGTTCAGCCCAGCCCAGCACTCTCTGAGTTCAGCCCCCTCTGAACTTTGTAAAATACTTTACCTGTGAGAACACAGGGAGCTGGATGAGAGGGCCTCTGGGGGGACTTCCCACTTCCAAATTCCATGGTAGAAGCTCAGCTACGAGATCTTCCTGTGGACGTGAGAGGTCATGGCCAGAGACAGATAGGGAGCAGTGACAGCCCAGAACATCAAGCTGGGACAGACTTGGGGGCCCCTCTATTTGGAGGGAAAGTCTAAGGAGCTTGTCATGGAGCTGCGTGTGCCTGGCAAGCAACTGTTCTTCCTCAGTTGCCTAAGCACTGGGAGAGTTAGGGGAGGTTACCAAGATTTGGGGGGATCTAAGGTTCCCCACAAGCAAACTTTTGTGCCACTTCTGGAAATAGTTCCTGGTATATGGCGTAGCAACTCTTCCAGCTCTGCACTATTGGCAATCTCCATATCTTTGTTCGACTCTGAAAAACGAAAAGGCTTGGTGGTATTGGACCACCGGGAGGTGCTCTTCATTACTATATGCATTAATTTTCTCTTCCGCCTGAGTATATATTGTGAGTTGGTAGAGATTTGGCCAAGAGAAGCATAAAAGAAAGAGTAGACAATTTTTTAAGGCAGTAAAAGTTTTTAAAAATCTTTTTTTTTAATTCAATAATGAAATTATTACTGCTAATGGAAAATGAATTGGTCTCCTCTGGCCATAAACACTTTACCAATTATGATAATAACATTAGCAGTAATACTAAACACTGTAGATCTATTAATAGCAGTTTTCATTTTCATACTGCTTTACTGAAAACTAATTAATCAAACAAACCTATTTTAAGTGGTTGCCATGGTAGTAAATAGAGATTAACAGGAATGGTTGCATCCATTAAATTTGTTTTTAGCTCCTGAAACATAATTCAGTTTGGGCAATAAATCATCATTATGTGGTGCTATAATGTATTTAGAATAGTAATTACTATGTTAGTAATGGAAAGATTTACAAGTATACACAAATACATGCATGCAATAACAAATATTTGTATAATTTTTATATTTGTTACCCATAAAATATATTCCTTTACTGAATCTGATACTTATGAAAATTTCATTGGTAATTATTACTCTGTATCTTACCTATTTATTGTGTTTGTCCCTGGGCACCCCACCTGAGAAGAGGGTCGTCAGAATGAGAGAGGTTTCTAAAAATTTCCATTGACTGAACAGTGAGGAGAGGAGTCGTGGGGGAAGGGCGCGGGGATGACACACTCACCATCTTCAAGTGTCTGAGGGGTTTTTGGAGTGGAGGAGGAATGGCAGTGGTCTGTCCTCTGGGGTCCAGACCAGAGTGAAAGGAGGAGGCCACAGGGAGGAGGCCAGTCTGGTCTGAGGCCTTAGGACGTAGATGTTACGGGGAATGCTCTGCAGTCAAACAATCGGGGCCCGAACCCAGACTCTGTCGCTTCTGTAGGTCGGGCTCCCTGCTCTAGACGGTTCCAATGGGGTCGTGTGGGGATGGCCAAACGAAGGCACTGAGAAAGCGCACAGGCCTACGCCTGGTGCATAGGAAATAGTGCATGACTATTCATTCTCTATGAGTGGAGGATTTTCCTTAAAAAGGTTGTTAAAAATGGAATGGGCTGTTTTGTGAGGCAGTGACTCACAGCTCTGTCACCGGAAGTAATGAAGCAGAAACTGGACGGTCACCTATTAAAAATATTGTATAAGGGCTTCCTGCTCCGATGGTGTGGTTGAAATAGATGATTTCCAGGTCTATATGATCTCATCATTTTTTGGGGTGTGGGGGAGAGGAGGAAGGACTTCTATTTTCATTCTTCAACCTTTTCTACACTGGAGTCTTGCTATTAAGGTAACATTTGGGGGGCTATATTTATAACATAGTATTATTGGTTACATGTTACCATATGGAGCAAACTTTCTCTTTGAGACTTTTGCCCTGAACTAACCTTAACCAGGGGGAAAACATCCACTGATTTGGACTATCCAGTCCCTGCCAGGTTTTCCTCTAAGATCACTTAGATCCTTTACAAATAGAGATTTTTTCCCAACTGGTTTCCCTCAGTCTGTGGCTCACCGTGTTCTAAAATTACAAATTATTCCCTTGATAGCCTGAATGTTTTCTGTCTATCATCACACTTCCCTAAATATTTACATCTATCTTTACCTTGTCACTTAACTTCTCTGTCAGTGAGCAGTGAACAAATCCAGGATTTAAATAATATGGAGTTCTTTCTCATGAGAAAAATAACCGTTTGTCTCATTTTTGTTTCTTTCCCCCTGACAGTGCTGTAGGGCGATAGCTCTGGCCCAGTTGCTCGGTGTCTGCCCAGAGCTGCTGAAATCCACACACTGATAGGCCAGTTTGTGGGACTGGTGTCAGGTCCATCCCAACTGCTCAGGAGACAGCTACTCCTGGGAGGGTGGCTGTCACTAGGGAGGGTGGCTGTCACTATGACAATAGGCTGAGAATAACAGGGAGCTGGCTAAGAACCTTGAAGGAGGCTGAGAAGGGAGCCCAGGGAAAAGGAAACGAGAAAATGAATCCAGGGAGGTAACCAAGGTGAAGGTAAAGGGCTGGATGTAAACAGTACAAGGTGAGGAAGGAAACTGAAAAGTCAAGGAAGAGCACTAAGTGGAGAAAAAAAGAAGGGAGGTTCACAGTCTGTCCTTATTTTTACTTTTAAGACTTACATGAACAGTGATGCTTCAACTGCAACAGAAATGTTATTCTTTGGAGAGAATAAAAATGAAAGTTTTCAGAACAAAACAGGCAGTACAAGAGAAAAGAAAACTGTCCTTTCGCAGAAAGCCAGTCTAAAATCAATCATTTACTAGAAACACCATAGGAGCATAGGCAGTATAAACCAGCATGTCCGGTATGGGCACTTTCCATACTAAACCACAAGTAAAAAAAAGGAAAGGAGAAAACAATCACATACCCACAAGTAGGAAGATTGTGTATCTCTAACTATTAAATAATTCTTAAAGTCACATAAAATACTTTTGCGGGGGGGACTGAAATAGATTTAAAGATATGCAACTGTTGTTTTCTTTTGTGTGTGTATGCAACATCTGCGTGACCTTTTTACCAAATGACAAATTTTAGAGGGTTAAGTAGCCCTCCATCTCAGTGTTAACGGTTTCTGACATTCTTTAGAAAGTTTGGGCATATTCAACTTATATTCATAACAAAAGGAGAGGCAAGTTTTATTCTCTGACATTAACGTTGAATATCTATCAACTATAAATTATTAATACTTTCATGGAAAAATTTTTATCTGAAAAACATAGTATCAGATCAATATAGCTTACATTAGAAAATTAAGTTAATTTGTTTTTAATTTTGTTTCTAAATATTATATTTAACATATACACTAAAGGGATAGATAAACCACATCTCACTTATAATTGTGTGTGTGTATGTGTTTGGGGCCAGTCTAAGAGGATTAAATGTTGATTTTTAAATAATAAAAATTGCTCCACAAATCTTAATGTCTTTTATAAAAGGTAAAAGCATTTTCATTTGTAACTCATTTCACCAATAAAGACAGTGATTTGAGTAAAATAAGCAGATAGATGTTTGTTTCAGGTTGGCATCCTCTGTTGGTCCCTCCCGACAGGTGCCCAGCAGCCTGAGCATCCCATTGCCTGGTCATGCTGAGTGGCCGGAGCGGCTTCTCGAGGAAGGCGATCATTTCTCCAAAATAAAGCAGGTCATGGGAGGTGTCCAATTAGAACCCTCTTAAAGTAAAATGGTATGATGACTCTACTCAATTACCTTGCAGCCTGTGCCAAGAGTCTACAGAAGGGTTTTCTCATCTGCAAAAGAAACAGATTGAGTTAGATCATCTCTAGCATCCCTTTGAGTTCTGTCTATAAAGCTGAATCTTTTGCTCATAGTTTTATTTTTCCACCCCTATTTAGGTAACAGAAAGAAACAAATCTATCATCAGAATGTCACCTCCTTTCGTCACAAGGGGCACCCACGTACTAGGATGTAGATAATACACTTGTTATAAAGGTATAAACCTTTATCCTAAATCTCCTTATTGGAAAGCTTCGTAGTCCATTTGTTGGGGGTGTAGGGGAAAACCCTCGTCTACATATGCGTTTAGTAGTTTTTCAGATTATCCTTGACTGCACTGTGTCAAAAAGCAAGGGTCAATTCAGCAGAGTAGATAAAAGAGTGACTTTAAATTTGTTATATTACTATTCTGTTCCCTGCTGTGATTCTTCCTCAAGAAG
This sequence comes from Carollia perspicillata, assembly GCA_004027735.1. NCBI lineage: Eukaryota > Metazoa > Chordata > Mammalia > Chiroptera > Phyllostomidae > Carollia > Carollia perspicillata. Next base: position 6,065 of record PVKM010010022.1, on the reverse strand, counting down.
TGGTGTGGCAAATGTGACTAAACTGATAATGATGATAAGAATACATGATTCACATATTTTTGAACAACAGAATTGTCTTACACTTTCAAAATAGTGTGCTTGGCAGGAGTACTTGATTATCTGTAGTTTGCAATAGGTGTAATGTTCTTGCTGTAATAGAAAAACACATAAATGCCAGTAAATTAACCCAATACAAGTTTAGTTTTCGCTTGCTTCGCAGAATGTGCGTTGGTGACTGTTCTGCTCACTCTGGGCACTGGCAATTCTCCAGGAACAGAAAAGAGAACGTGAAGGATCCCTTGGGGATTTTAGGTGCCAGGCCTGGAAGTGGCATACACTATTTCTGGGGACGTTCCATTGACCGGAACTAGAAACACGGCCCCACGTAGATGTAATTGATCTAGGAAATGAAGTCTTCCTGATGTGCCCAGAAGGAAATTTGAATGGCGTGGTGAACACATAGGATCGTGTATGCTGTAGTATTCTACAGCAGTGAGCGATGTTTAGCAATGAGTTGAAGACAAGACACCTGAAGGAGAAAGCAGCTTATCCAAGTACACTTTCCACAGCCAAAATTAGAGTGGGCCTGGGAGGCTGTGACAGTTATCATGCTGAGTTTCTTCTCTTGGGGGTGATTTGGAAATGAAAGAGTGGTGGAAGGTTGGAAGCTAGGTGGAGCTCTGGTAGCTCAGCTGGTTAGAGTGTCATCCTGATACGCCAAGGTTGTGAGTTCAATACCTGATCAGGTCACATACAAGAATCAGCTAATGAATGTATAACAAGTGGAACCGCAAACCAATGTCTCTCTCTCTACCTCTCTCTCAAATCAATCAATAAACTTTAAAAAATGAAACTAAGTTGAAATGGGGGTGGAGAGGATACATGCTGAGGAGGGAGAAAGTGCATCAGTTTGCAGTACGTGCGTGAGTGTGTGTGCGTGAGTGTGTGTGTTGGGGGTATTTACAGAATCTAGGGACATTCTCTGTCAGATAGCGGCTTCACATTTTTGTTTGGGTGCCTAGCTCCTACCTTTCTAAATCTACACTTGCTTATAATCTACCCTGTTTCCTTTGCCATTGGTTTAAGCTTAAACTCTTTCTACGCTGCAACCTTAAGAAGCTATAAAAATAAAAACACATTAAATCTATAGTAGAAAGAAGGATGGAAACAGTAAAGACAGAGATCAATAAAACAGGAAATAAAAACAATTATAAATAAATAAGTATCAAATAAATTCTGATACTATCTACCTGGAGGAAGCATCAGATTCCACAGGTTAAGGCAGGGGTATCAAACTCATTTTCACCAGGGGGCCACATCAACCTTGAGGTTGCCTTCAAAGGGCCGAAATAATTTTAGGACTGCATAAATATAACTACGTCTTGACTGTTAAGGAGTCGAAATTACATTTGGCCCTTTGAAGGCAACCATGAGGTTGATGTGGCTCCCTGGTGAAAATGAGTTTGACACCCCCGGGTTAAGGACTCAGTCCTTGAGGGATTAAGGGCAAGATCGCCCCACCCCAATCCACCCACTTCCGAAATCACAAGTCTAGGTTGTCACCTAGGCTTCAACTGACAGGTTATAATTTTGTCATTTCCACAACCCCCTTGTCGCATTCAATTAATTTGTAAGAGCAGCTCATGGAACTCAAAAAAACAATTCACTTACTAGATTTTGGGTTATTATGAAAGGATTAACTCAGGGAAAGCCAGATGGAAGAGATGCATAGGACAGGGCAAGAACCTTCCAGGCCCTCTCTGAGCGCGCCAGTCTCCCTGAATCTTCCCTGTTCTCCAGCCCAGCAGCTCTCTGGACCCTGTTGTTTAGGGCCTTATGGAGGTGTCATTACACAGGGACAACTGATTAAACCACTGGCCCCAGCCCCTCTGCCCTTCCTGGAGGTCCTGGGGGTGAGGCGGAAAGTTCCAACCCTTCCCTGGCAACTAGCCTGCATCTTCAGGTACTGTCCCAAAGTCACCTCGTTAACGTAACAAAAGACGATTTTATGCTCTCATCCTTCAGGAAATTTCAAGGGTTTTAAGAGCTCTGTGCCAGAATTGGGGACAAAGACCAAATACATCTTTCTTATTATAAATCACAATAATACAACACTTAAATTTGGTGAGTTTAACAGTATGCAAATCTGATTTAGAAGGAAAAGGAAATCCTTTTCTCCAGGGTCCTGAGAAAGTGGAAATACATGAATCAATAGACCGAAATACCTCTGTTCACAGAACTTAGAAGGGAGGGTAACTGTAAAGGAGTCACTGTCAGAATTCAGCCCTGGGAACTTGTCACTCCCTGCAGGTAATTCAGTAGTTATGTTTGGAATGAGAGCACGCTGGAAAATAGGGAGAGAACTACAGATATTTTCAAGTGCGAATGTTCATAATACATGTATTTTGTGATAAGAGTTCTATTCAAGTCTTTCTACTTACTTTGTTGACAATGTTTACCAACATTTCTCCCTATAAAGCCACTGAAATCCAAGGAATTCTTTTTCTTTTTCCTTTTTAAATGTATTTTATTGATTATGCTATTACATTTGTCCCATTTCCCCCCTTTATTCCCCTCCACCCTGCACACCCCCTCCCACCCACATTTCCCTCCTTGAGTTCAAGTCCATGGGTCGTACATATAAGTTCTTTGGCTTCTCTATTCCCTATACTATTCTTAACCTCTCCCTGTCTGTTTTCTTCCTACCATTTATGCTACTTACTCTCTGTACCTTTTCCACCTCTCTCTCTTTCCTACTCTCCCACTGATAACTCTCCATGTGATCTCCATTTCTGTGATTCTGTTTCTGTTCTAGTTGTTTGCTTAGTTTGTTTTTGCTTTTTTTTTAAGGTTTGGTTGTTAATAACTGTGACTTTGTTGTTATTTTACTGTTCATATTTTTATCTTCTTTTTCTTAGATAAGCCCCTTTAACATTTCATATAATAAGGGCTGGTTGATGATAAACTCCTTTAACTTGACCTTATCTGGGAAGCACTTTATCTGCCCTTCCATTCTAAATGATAGCTTTGCTGGATAGAGTAATCTTGGATGTAGGTCTTTGCCTTTCATGACTTCGGATACTTCTTTCTAACCCCTCTTGCCTGCAAGTTTTCTTTTGAGAAATCAGGTGATAGTCTCATGGGAACTCCTTTGTAGGTAACTCTCTACTTTCCTCTTGCTGCTTTTAAGATTATCTCCTTATCCTAAATCTTGGCTAATGTCATTATGATGTGCCTTGGTGTGTGCTTCCTTGGGTCCAGCTTCTTTGGGACTCTGAGCTTCCTGGACTTCCTGGAAGTCTATTTCCTTTGTCATATTGGGGAAGTTCTCCATTATTTTTTTTCAAATAAATTTTCAGTTTCTTGCTCTTCCTCTTCTCCTTCTGGCACCCCTATGATTCAGATGTTTGAATATTTAAAGATGTCCTCTGGAGGTTCCTAAACCTCTCCTTATTTTTTTGAATTCTTGTTTCTTCATTCTATTCTGGTTGAATGTTTTTTTCTACTTTCTGGTTCAAACCATTGATCTGAGTCCTGGTTTCCTTCCCGTCACTGTTGGTTCCCTGTATATTTTGCTTTATTTCACGTTGGGCAGCCTTCATTTGTTCATTTTCCTTCCATACTCAACCAATTCTGTGAGAATCCTGATTACCAGTGTTTTGAACTGTGCATCTGGTAGGTTGGTTATTTCTTTGTCATTTAGTTGTATTTTTTCTAGAGTTTTGATCTGTTCTTTCATTTAGGCCATTTTTTTCCCTCTTGGCACACCTGTTATGTAGTAAGGGGTGGAGCATTAGGTGTTCACCAGGGTGGGGCAACCCACATCACTGCGTTGTGGTGCTCTATGTGGGGGAGGGGGCTGAGAGGGAACAGTACCGCTTGCTCTGCTCTTTGCTGGTTTTCAGTCACTTCCTCTGCTACCCACAAGCAAATTGGGCCATTCTGGTGCTGCTTCCCAGGTGGGTGGGTTTGTGTACATTGTAGCACCCCATGGGTCTCTTCTATGAACTCTCCTGTGAGGCTGGGAGTTTCTCCGGCTGCTACCTCAACCCCTACAGGTGTGTTCAGTCAGGCTTTGAGGCTTTATTTCCTCGAGTTGAAACCTTGGGTTGTGCTGTCTGTCCATCTGTCTTACTCCCCAGTTGTTCCTCCTGGTTTATCTACACACAAATGTGGGACTACCCAGTCAGCCTCCTCTAGAGTCCTCTCCACCTGGCTGCCTGTCTCCTATTGGTCTGGATGAATGTTTCTTCTTTAACCCCTTGGTTGTCAGACTTCCATACAGTTCAATTTTATGTCAGTTCTGGTTGTTTTTTGTTTTTAAATTTGTTGTTGTCCTTCTTTTGGTTGTGCAAGGAGGCACAGTAAGTATGTCTACCTATACCTCCATCTTGGCTGGAAGTTTTCAGAATTCTTAAACAACATGCTATTCCCTCCCAAAATAAAGAGAATTCATTCACTCACTCACTCATTAATTCATTCACTCATGCATTCAGCAAACATCCCTTGAGTACCTCCTCTGTGTTGGCCAACACACCCTGTGCCAGAGACAGAAAGTAAATGAATAAATAAGGTGTGGTCTTTGTCCTGTGGAGTGTGCTGACTAATCTGAGTTTCTTGGGGTCCCAATTCAGAACATTGAGAGATTCAGCTTTTGGGAGTTGCCTTGTCACTAAAGACTTGCCAGAAAAACTATGTGGATTATGATAATAAAGACTGCTTTTAATGGAAGGTTTTTTAAATCACAGAGTACTAGAATTCTGCTAGTGGGAAGGCCGGTTGTCCCATTCACAGAAAAGGGACTGGAGGCCTAAGAACAAGCAGGTCCCATTTCATGGTTAGACAGTGAGTGAGTTGGGGCTTTACGTGTCTCCTGACTCCTGGTCAATATCCAGGCAGCCCCTGGGATCCTCTCCATTGTCTCCCATCCTCACTCACTGCAGAGCAGCGCCGTTACTATGCTAGAGTGTCCTCTTGGAGAGAAGCCAGGGTGCATTTACAATTCAAACACACCCAGTCACCGGTAATTTCCATAGGTCATTTCTACTCTGGAAAAAAATATTATAAGTGAAATGCTTATTTCAGCAAAGAAATGTTTTTATACGGAATCCCCCTTCAATACCACTTTTGAAACAATTCCTTTTCATTTGTTGAAAAAGTGATTTGTTTTTTGAGGGAAATAGGGGTTTTTCTAAAATGTTTTCAGCAGTTATTCTGATGGTAAAGAATGTTCTGGTGCAGTAGGAGAATGCACATAGGCGTTCAAGTGTGAAACAGAAAAACACCTGTAGCTTTCTGTGCATCTACATGTATGTGAAACTGTGGGTTTGGGTTTTTAATGGCTGTCAGTACATAGTCCTGTACTAAACAGCTCTATATTCTTGGAAAAAACAAAACAGTAGTGCAATCATGTGGTGTCTTTGGACCAAACTTTCACTCGTCATTTTTTCAGCGCCTCCCATGTGCCGAAGCTCATGCGGGGCAGCGCTGTCCAATAGCGCTCCACGATGATGAAAATGTTCATCATCTCACTGTCTAAACTCAGTAGTCATCGGCTGTCTTTGAAATGTGGAGAGTAAGACTGGGACACGGAATTTCTTATTTAATTTTGTTTTAAGTCATTTAACTTCAAGTTTAAACAGTCGTATATGACTAGAAGTTATTGAATTGGATGGGACAGGTACGAGGAGCAGGCATGAAGTGTCTCAATATCCATAATGTGGCCGTGGTGGACTGGGCTAGATGTAGAAGCAGGATTTTTTTTTTCAGTGATATCTGTCCACAGGGTACCAAACATTCGGAATCTTCACCTCCAAACGCATAAATCTACATGGAGGTGATTAAGTCTATATACATAGGTACAATATGTAACGTATATAGTTAAGTGTCCTTGTAAATCCATGTACACATGCATTTATAGAGAGAACAAACTGCTATGACTCACACTAGAAAATGTAAGAGGTTGTTAGAAAGGGGATCGTTCTGTCTCAGGTTCTACTGAGGTGTCAGTGCAACAGACATCAAAGGAAACCAAGGTGAATGTGGGACAGACCCCCACCCCATGC
>PVKM010010021.1:0-35699 GCA_004027735.1 Carollia perspicillata | reverse complement strand
GCCCTTCTCTGTTCATGCAGATGCCATCTAGTCTGGGTGCCTGGAAGAGGGGCTGGTCAAATTGGAGTTCTTGTAGGTGACAAAGGTCTAGGTAGAGGTGGGTGGGATCCAGATACCCTTCTGAAGGAGACAATCCTGGGGTTCCTTAACAAGTGAGAAAAACAGGGGCTCAGAGTTGATGTGACTGCCCACGGCCAGACCCACACCCAAGTCTGCCTGACCCCAGGCACCCAGGACAGTGGCCTAGGTTCAGGGGACAGTCTCAGGAACACCATCTCTGCTTCCTGAAAACATGCTTCTTTCTCCCTTAGATGTGGAAGTTCACACAGAGCCGGTGGGTGGTAAGGAAAGAGGTGGCAACAGTGACAAAAGTAAGTGATGTCAGTCTGGAGGGAAGGGCAGAGGGGACTGTTGGAGGCTAGCCAACCTCACCGTTGCCCCACCCCCAGCTCTGTGCAGAGGATGTGAAGGATTTTCTGGAACACATGGCCGTGGTGAGGATCAACAGAGGCTGGGAATTCGTCCTGCCACCTGACGGGGAGTTCATCAAGAAGCACCCAGACGTGGTCCAGCGGCAGCACATGCTGTGGGCGGGCGTCCAGGCCAAGTAAGATCTTGCTGGGCGTGAGGCATATTTGGGGCCGCGTGCCCCCCTCCTACTCAGGTGAACACTGCTAGCTGACCCCAGAACCCCAGTGGAGGTCTGAGATAGCCACTCCCTGCTGGTCATAGTGTTGTCGGGGGGCAGAATCTCGGCATGTCTGTCATGTGGAGGGAGTGGGGCCCTCAGGAGCAAGAGCCTGGGTGGGTGGACCTGTACCCTGTAGGCAGGGCTGCCAGAGCTCCCAGCACACGGTGTCTTGTGGGATGGCCTACGTGATGGGGACATGGTTTAGGATTAAGTGTTTACTCTTCTTTTCAGATTAGAAAAAGTCTACAACCTTGTGAATGAAACCATGCCAAAGAAGCTGGATGGACAATCAGGTGTGCAGGCTATTGGCTGGGCAGGCCCCTACCTGACACTGGGCTCAGTGAGGGTTGGTCTGGGGACAGGGCGTGTGGGACAAAGGGTTTCTTCCCTTCCCACTGACGTCAGCCACGGACTGAGCACGTCTGTACTCAGGATGGTGTTAGGTCCCAGGCTCCTGAGACATGTTTGCTCTCTTGGGTTGCCAGGAGATGGGGGGCAGGGAGGACAAGAGAAATTGGCAGGAGCTCATCACTAACTCATCCTGGCTTGGCTCTCTGTGCGGGAAGCTGATTTTCCCAGTTCTTTCTTCCCTCGCTGTTGCGGGGCTAGCTAAACCCTCTTAGGTAAGGTTGGGGTAAGGCAAGGTTGGGCCACTTGCTGTAGCCCCAGGTGGCCTGCATTGTTCCTTTCCCCTTGCTCTACACTGCAGGATGTCCCCTTTTGGGATGGAAGAGATTGGCCTTGGGGTAGAGGGGCTGTGGGCCTTTGTCTCAGGACCTCTGCTGGCCAATCTCTGTGTCTTCCTAAGTAGCCCTCCTCTCCTTGCAGGGCCTGCAGGGCTCGTCTCTGGGGACCAGCGGGTCCAAGTAGCCAAGAGCAGGGCTCAGCAGAACTCAATGCTACTGACACAGGAGCTGCAGCAGAGAAAAGAGCAGGTGTGGGCGTCTGGGGCCCTGCCTGGTGTGCGGATCAAGGAGGAGCCCCTGAGTGAGGAGGGAGAGGAAGAAGAGGAAGGCGAGCCCATGGACACCACCCCCAGTGGTGACCACCACAGCAAGCTGACCAATGGGCTGCCTGCTGGGTGGGTTGCAGATGGGGACAGTTTCAATGGGCTCCCATCCCCCGGCTGCACTAGCACCCCAGTGGCCCAGGAGCTGCGGGCCTTCGTGGAAGCCACCTTCCAGAGACAGTTTGTGCTCACACTGAGCGAGCTGAAGCGCCTCTTCAACCTGCACTTGGCTAGCCTGCCCCCGGGCCACACACTCTTCAGTGGCATCTCGGACCGAATGCTTCAGGACACGGTGCTGGCTGCTGGCTGCAAGCAGATACTGGTGCCTGTAAGTGGGGCCTGTGCTGTGGGGTAACAACACATGGCTACCCTCTGCCCTGGGGTGAGGGTGGGTGGCAGAAAGAAGCCAAAGAGAGAAGTCAGGTCACTCTGGAGTGGCCTGAGTACTGCCAGCACGAGGGTGGGGACTTGAGAAGACCACTGACCTGGGTTGGAATCTTGGCTCTCATGTGGTGGCCTTGAGTGACCTTTAGTGACCTTGGGCCAGTCAGCCTTAGGCTCTGCACTTTGTTCTAAAGTGGGCAAACGTTGTTCTGTCAGAGGACTTGGGTAAAGGCCAAGCACCTGTCTGCACCTCAGTTCATTTGTCAGCTTTGCCGTTTTTAGGATGATTTCTAGTATCATTGATTTTTGCAGCCCACAGTTGAGGAGATCAAGTTTCAGAGAAGTGAGGTGAACCTGTTTAAAGGTCAAATACTTAGGAAATGTCAGAGCCGGATTCTGAATGTCAGCATAGTGGCTCCAGCTCTCAAGTCCTTTCTTCTTCAGCTAAGATGAGCTGAGCTTTTCACCAGAGTCCCCAGCTTGTACATGGGTCCTGAAGGGCCTCCCTGTCCATAGAGGCTACGTTAGCATTTTTGGGGCCAGGCCTCTTGTCCTGCTGTTGGTGGGGCCCCCGAGTGCAGGAAATGTAGGAGCAGAGCATGCGTTGGAAACCATTTCCTTAGCTCAGGGTGGAGTGCACCAGGCTGTGGCCTTAGGGAAGCTGTGCTGGTTATTCTTTCTGCCCAGGATGAGGTGGGCTGCTGCCACCTCTTAACAACGGAGCATTGATGTTAGCAGTCCAAAGGTCAGAAGATCTGCAGCCTTGGGTGAGCTGAGGTAAAGGCCCATCCCCGGGTATGTGAGGAACAGAAACTAGGATAAGAGGCCCTGTGCTGGATGCCAGGCTGTTTGGGCTGTTGCAGGAGGATTGGCTCTCATGGCAGGGAGCCTCCTTGGTGAGGTCTCTTATAGAAGGTACTGGGGTTTGGGGCCCTGCCCCGTTTTGAGGCCCTGCTCCTTGACCACCTGACAAATGGATCCAGTTACCTGCAGGGTCACCCTTCTCTGAGCTTGGCCTGGCAGGAGAGGGGCACTAACCTGATGTTGGCCAGGTTTTCCTAGGCAGCAGGAGAGAATAAGATGAGGGATACTCTGCTTCAGACCCCAGGACCTGCTCTTGCTTCCCTCCTTCCTCCTGGTTGGGTCAGTGTCTGGGGGACACTGTGGCCCTCTCTGTAGCTTGCCCGTTGCCTTCCCTCCCTGTGATCCTGATGTGGGGACCAGATCACGGTGATATCTGAGGTGGAAGAGACCTCAGGTCTGTCCAGCCTCACGTTTTCACCCAAGGGAACTGAGGCCCAGGGAAAGTGAATAGACTTTCACACACTTGTTTAGCTTCTTGTTCTGCTACTTAATAACTGTGTGACCATAGGGCAAAAAGTAAACCTCTCTGATCTAGACTTTTCTCATGAACATTGGGGGCATAACACTTCACTACCACCTTGGTTTTTAATGATCAAATGAGACTATATGTGGGGTAGTAACCGTCACTGTTCCCTGTGTTGTGGCACCAAGCCTGGAACCCACCGTGCCAGGTGCCATCTTCCTTGCTCCCCATCCCCAGGCACCCAGAGCCTGGGCCACCTCCGGTCCCTACCAAACCCAGTGCAGTGGGTTGCTTGGGAGGTGGGCAGGGCCACAAACCCACCACTGACACAGCCCTTGTGGGAAGGGACTGAGAGGAGCCCAGATGCCCCAGGGAGTTTTGGGGGAGGCTTCTTAGAACACATCTGAGGGTTGGTATTTAGGGAAGGAGAAGGCTGATGTTAAAGCAGAGAGGTGAGCTAGTAGGAAAAACAGAAGAGCCCACGTCCCCACCTTAATGAGCACACTGTGTACTTCAAGCCGGATGTGTAACGTTTCTGTCATTGCAGCCCTCCAGGGCCCTTAAAGGGGTGGCTGGCGTCCTCCCAGAGAGGGGAGATGGGGCAAGGAGGGTGGGTCCACGTGGTAAAGACAAAGAGACCAGCTCACGCCTGGGTCTTGCTTAGTTTCCCCCACAGACAGCTGCTTCCCCAGATGAGCAGAAGGTGTTTGCCCTCTGGGAGTCTGGAGACATGAGTGATCAGGTGAGGTAACTTTTGCTGCTGGGAGGTGTTCCTATAGGGGTGAGGCCTTTGGGGGACCTGGGGTGCAGTCTTGGTTCACATTTTCCAGCCCCTTCCAATTCTAAATATTCTCTTTGCTGTCAAATAGGCTGGAGGTAGTTTGAGCCCAAATCAGTGGCTCCCAAATGCCAATCTCTGGGCCAGCTGTGTGAAAATCGCCTTTTAAAACACATGTTGCGTCCCAGGACTGACCCCAGACATTGAATTCAGTTCATCAGGAATGGGGTGGCCTCCTAGGTACTTAAATTTCTTACAGAGCTCCCTGGATGATTCTGATGTCCAGCTGGCTGGCAGACTGCAATGGACCCCATCGCTCAGGGGGCCTCTGGCAGTAGGGATCACAAGGATTCCTTCTCAGGTCTTGGGTGCTGAATTTTTAAGTGATAGAAACTGGTCATTTTCTTGTAGAAATTGGAAGCACCATGGGGGTCCAGTGAACAGAAGGTGAATTAAACCAGTAGACAGTAATTGTACAATCATGGACCCTGAGGTCCAGAAGTTTTCCCTAAATCGTGAAGATTAAAGTTTAATTGCTAAAACTCCAAAGACGTGGCGGGGAAGGGAGTCAGCAAGAGCCCCCCACTGAGTTCTTGGTTACTTTATGTGGGACTTGGATGGGCCCTGGATGGGAAGCAGTCTGGAGCGGTCTTCCTAAACAACCTTATGTGCTCTGGCCAGGGTAGGCGGCATTTCAGTTTCCTAGTTCTGAAATACTCTGATAATTAAAAGTTGTAAGTACATATTTCAAAATCCAATAAGACAAAGCTTTATAGGAAACCGTCTCCTGCCCTGCCTGATCTGATTTCCACTCCTCGGAGGCAATTGCTTTTTAACTACCAAAAGATACCAACAAAAGAGGATACTTCAATTTAAAAAAAAATACAGGATGTATTTATACTTCTGTTAGATATATCAGCCTGACATTATCTATGGGCTTCCCTTGGCGGTAGGCGAGGACAGTTAGTTCTCAGCTGTGTTGGGAGAATGTAGTTATATCAGGTCGCAATGCTTATAGCATCGTGGTAAAGGCAAATACCAGTACTGTGCTGTACTTACATTGCTCTTTTATGCTACTTCTTGTTTCCACTTGCATGGTTTCCTGGACACAGATACCAACAATAACACTGTTGTTGAGTCTGATTCCTGGGGAGCTTCTCCAGCTGGACTGGCTTATGAAATCTCGTGTCTTCCTTCTTGATTCATTTCAGCTTCTAAGGGGCAAAGGAGTTGTTTGTATTCTTTCATGTCTTAAAATGGCGACCTTTTGTCCTTAAATAGTGTTTGTCTGGAGCTACAATTTTAGAGGGTAAATCATATTCCCTCTGAATTTTAAGATATTTTCCATTGGATTCAAGATTTTAGAGTTGCTCAATGACATTCTGCTCCTTGGTCTTTTAAATTGAACCCAATCCTTCCCTTTCTCCCAAACTTAAAGATTTTTTTCTTTATTCTGTGTTGTACATTAGTGTAATTCCAGGTGAACCCTGGGGTGGGTCAGTAATGTACTAGATGGGTCATTCTTAGGAAGTTATGCGATAGATTTGATAATTTACCTGTTTTTTGCTATTATTTCAGTTTCAGAAATCGTAAGTCCCACATTGGACATCCTGGATCAAATTTTCTCTCATTGAACACCTTTTCTGCCTTTGGGGAGGATTTCAGCTACCTTCTATCCTGTTTAATTTTTATTTGGGGGTGTAATGCCATGTCATGTCTGTGTGCCAGCACTCAGCCACGCCTCCCTTACCCCTTTCTCTGTCTTCATGTAGTCGAGGTGGTGGCTCTGCCCGCCTGCTGCATCGGCACTCTCTCCTAGTTATGATGCAGGAGTGCGCCGACACTGCTTGTGCTTCGCCAGCTCTTCGCCAGCTCTTTCAGGCATATGCCATTATTTTTATTCTTCATTTTTGGGGGGTTCTCAAGAGGACAGATTGCCAGACATGTTCATCTTTAACCAGAATCCCTGAGCAAGGACTTTTATCACAGACTGCGGTGTGAAGTTAGGGTCATAGCTTTAGATTTCTGGTTTGAGAATTGCTTCCCAAAATAACATGTTTTTGCTACTAAAGCACCGGCAGGTCTTGCTTGAAATTTTCTCCAAAAATTACCGAGTACGCCGGAACATGATCCAGTCTCGGTTGACTCAAGAGTGTGGAGAAGATCTAAGTAAACAGGAGGTGGATAAAGTGCTAAAGGTACGTCCGTTTTGTGTATAACAACGTCCAGAGTCTTAAATGGAGGTGGGCAGTGTGTGGATAGGGCTCTAGTCTGGTGCCTTTCTTGCTGCTCTGTGAATATGAACTCAGGTCCTCAGAAAGTGGTAACGATCAGCATTGGTGTGGGGTGGGGGGTCTGTGCAGAAGGACTAAAGTAAGTAAGATGTAGTCTCCACCTTCAAAAAGTGTGGTCTAGTGGGCCGTCTTCGCCCTTTACAGTCCTGACTTCACTCCTCTGAATCTTATACCGCTTCTTTGATTTCTGCCGTAACCACATCAATTCCTGTACTACTTAACTTTCAGTAGAATTAATTTAGTAAATATATTAATTCAAAGGAATTAATATATTCCTTTTTAAACATTTTTATTTATTGATTTGAGGGAAATAGACAAACGTCAGTCTGTTGTTCCACTTATTTAGGCATTTACTGGTTGACTCTTGTATGTGCTCTGACCAGGGATTGAACCCTCAACCATGGCATATATGGACAGTGTTGTAGCCAGAGGAGCTACCTGGTCAGGGCTAATACATCCCTTTTTAAACTGTATTTATTTGTTCAGTATATTGAAGTCCTTAAGTGTACCACTACTTAAAATGCTTTTGTGATATGACCGTGCTCCACATACCATATTTGCAGAAGCACTGGAACATGGAAAGCTGGTGACAGTTACCTTATATTCCGATCTAGTGTCGTAAACATCCAAGGCCATATATAGTGACACTATTTATGAAGCACCTTTGTTCTGGTCAGCTTATTCACAGTTTTTGTATTTTGTGTCTATGAGGCACATTCATTTGTAGTTCCTCACTCTTAAGACCCCAGTGAGGAGAGGAAGAGGGGCCTGAGGCCCAAACACTGAAGAAACTAGGCAGTTCTTCATTTCCTGTTTGTGTTCTGTCCATTGCTAGGTCACGTGAAATTCTACACAGAATGTAGTAGCTACCTTTTCTGCCGAAGTCTGTCCTTAACATGTTTCTCTCTCCATAGGACTGCTGTGTAAGCTATGGTGGCATGTGGTACCTTAAAGGGACAGTACAGTCTTGACACTTGTCACGAACTACTACCCCAGTGAATCTAAGCCCCAGGAAGGACAGCGGAGCCAGTCGAGGTGGAAGTAGAGTCTCAGTTGCTTCAGGAGACACAGAGCAAGAGGGACTGACCATCTCGTGGCTCGTAGCATTGCACCGTCCAGCAGACAGAGGGGACCTCACTCAGCCCAGTGGTAGGATCACCTAAAGTTGCATCGCTCCCAGGAGAAACCATTGGGACCTTCTTTGCAGTACGTGTTGAAATTCCTGATGTATTTTACTTATTTGGTTTCATTCTGATACTAAAGTGTATTCTGTCATGGGCAGGATGATGAAAATCATAGTTTAATATTTTACTTTCCAAATGTAATGCCAACAAAGGTCTAAGTTATGTTTACAAGATGAAGAAAACCTCAAGGTTTTTAATATTTAAAATGCCTAGAAGCCAATATTTAGTCTTTGATTATCTCTCTGCTAAGACTTCTGCCAGTTTCATTAAACCAAATTGAATTGTTTTACTGTCGGGTTTCTGTGACCACTTTACCTTGTAAAACAACCTACTCTATGTAGCAGTCTCAACTGTTTACATGAACCATAGCAAAAAAATCAGAATCAAATCCATCTAAATGTTTGCAGAAGAATGCATACAAAATCAGGTAAGTATGGAATAATGTATAAGTAAGGTATCACACTTTGATGTAAAAAATTTATATTTTGTGCATTTTTAAAATAAATGTTAACACTAACCTGGCTTCATGTTGCTGCTGCCTTTCCCTGGATACAGAAGGGAGTGTCGTCCCTGTGCTGAGGGCGGGGGGTTGTGTGTGTTGGGGGAGGGGAAAGGAGAGCTTGGGGAGCAGCACAGCTCAGCACAGCTGTGCCATCACACATACAAAGGTTTTTTAGTAGGCACATTCAGATAGTGGAAAGAAATCATTTAAATGTAATATTTATCTCAATATGGCTAAAACATTAACATGCAATAAAAATTTTCAGTGTTTTTTTTGTATTAAGTTTTTAAAGTCTGATACCTTACAATATTCTCAATTTAGCCACAATTGAAGTGCCCAGTTGCCATAAGTGGTGACCTTATTGGACAGCGCAGTCCCAGAAGATTATGAAAAAGTAAGAAGAGTAAGTTGCATTGGGCAAGATGTGAAATTTGGTTACCTAAAGCCCTTTCCATGATCTGTTTGGGGCAACAGCCACCCCGTTTGACGGGGTGTCTAACCCACGGCCTGCAGGCCACATGCAACCCAGGATGGCTAGGAATGTAGCCCAAAATAAAATCATAAATTTACCTAAAACTTTTTTTTTTTTTGCTCATCAAGTTTTTGTTTGTGTTTGTGTATTTAATGTGTGGCCCAAGACAACTTTTCTTCCAAAGTGTCAAAAGGTTGGATACCTCATAGTCTCAGATGGCCTGTATATCTCCCTGCCCCAACCGTCAATAAAGGAAAAAAAATCTAATATTTGGTAACAGTTTGACAGGTTGATTGTAAATTATGCTCTTAGTTCTAGTTGTTAACATATGTGAGGCTGAAAGGAGTAAAAAATTACTCAACTTATTCTGGAGTATGTCTAGCTATTGTTACTAGTGTGTTACAAAGGGGAGATGCCTTGTGGTGTAGCAGAAACAGCACAACTTTAGAGCAAAGCACAGGATGCTGTGCTCAGGCCTAACCTTAGTTACACTGATAGACAAAGAGGGGTGCATTAAACGTTGGATTCAAACAGAAAAATAAACACAAGAAACAGGAACAAAAAAGTAGAAAGCAAAAATTGAGGTAAAAAATGAATATAAAATGTCAACAATTAACCAATGAAAGTGACACAAACCCAAATAGATGGTGAAATGGAAAATGTTACAGAGGAATTAGACAATTTATAAGCAAAATATGAAGTATTAAAACCTGCTAGATCCGTGGCTGGTGTAGATTGAGCGTAGGCCTGCAAACCAAAGGGTCGCCAGGTCAATTCCCAGTCAGAGCACATGGCTGAGTTGTAGGCCAGGTCCCCGGTAGGAGACACGTGAGAGGCAACCACACTGATTTTTCTCTTCCTCTTTCCCTTCTTTCCCCTCTCTAAAAATAAGTACAATAAATCTTAAAAAAACAATCTGGCTAGGAAAAAAACTGCAATAGACCAATTCTTAAAGCAGAAAAAGCCCAGGTAACTCAGATGAATTATATCAGATCTTTAAAATATAAACAACAAGGCTTAAACTTTAGTGTTTAACAAGCCTCCAAATTCTTAGGAAGCACTGATTAAAAACTGACAAGGGCAGCGTGATATGAATAAAAATTATAATAGTGAATTCCAGAGGCATGTTAAATAACTACCATATTCCATCTATGTAAGGGTGATCATACTAAACAACCACTGAAACAAATGCAAGGGTGATAGCAGGGTGTCCACTAACAGCTCACACTATGAACAGGCCACATGAAGAAAACTATCATCTCAGGTATCAAAAATGTGCAATTCATTCTAGATACAAGTTCTTAAAAAAAAAAAAATATCTTATTTTAAGATTTTTACCTATTTATTTCTAGAGGGAAAGGGAAGGAGAAAAAGAGAAACATTAATGTGTGGTTGCCTCTTGTGCGCCCCCAACTGGGGACCTGACCCGCAACCCAGGCATGTGCCCTGACTGAGAACTGAACCAGCGACCCTTTGGTTTGCAGACCCACACTCAATCCACTGAGCCACACCAGCCCAGGGCAATAGATTCTTCATAAAAGTGCTTAAATAATGGAAAACTAACATTGTAAATCAAACATCGGACATACTTATGGTTGAGACATGTTTATTCACCATAATATTCTGGGGATACTGGTTAGAGCAGTTAGACAAGAATAAGGAAAACAGTATAAAAAATAAGGGAGTCAAATTAACATTTTTCAGCTATATCAATAGAATTAACTAAAAGCCATTCTCAGAGTTCAAGATAGCTGAAATCATAACTTCTATATGCAAATAGTTAGAAAATAGAAAAGATCTTAACTTGCAACATCCAAGAGATGAGCCTTTTAAAATGTATAGGACCTAAATGATAAAATTTGAAAATCTGGTAAGAGAAAAACATTTGAACAAATAGGAAAGCATAAATCCATATTTTAGGATCAAAGTCTCTGTATCATAGTCTGTTCTCAATTTAGCCTATTTCTTTAACTTGATTGCAACAAAAGTAACAATATTTCTCTGAGAACCAGTTAAAACTAATTTTAAAGTTCATATTGGAAAAAAAGTGCAAAATAATCCAGGAAAATTGTGAAGAAGCAATGAGAGTAACTTCCCCTTGCCAGTTAAGAAAGTACAATGTCAAGCTATATAGCAGCTAATTGTCATAGGTGCGTGAAAATGAGGTCCTAGAAAAGAAGTAAGTTCAAGTTCATGTAGAAATTTAATACTATTTCAAGTGTTGGGGAATAGATTTACAATGGCATTTAAGGTGATTCTGGGAAGATGGTTGAACAGGAAGCACTACGAATCTGTTTCTCCACCTAGACAATTGCATTGAGGGAATCCATCTGATATAACTGAACTCAAAGCCATTAAGGCTTGCAGCTTTTCAGGGGAAAACTTGGACTGTCAATGCGGTTACTTTTCTTCAATTTCAGCTCATAGCACAGAAGCAACTACCCATTCCCGCCCCTAGTCACATTCCTAGAGCAGCTTGCACCACATTGTAGGCAGGGATCCTGTATCAGAGAGAAGGACTCTGCTTCAGTACAGCAATCTGTGCTCTGATTACTGATTCTGAAGACAGGTACACACAAGGTGGGCAGCCATTGTACTTACCTCCCCATTGCTGCAAGCTCCTCCCCCTATGTGATACTAGTGGATTTAAAAGTCTGGCATGCCACCTTCCATGATTATTCACATTTCCCCTTTGGGGATCCAGATATTAAAGACTAGGACATTAAAAAACAATTGCAGGGGACTTCCAGTCAAGATGGGGGTGTAGGCAGACATGGCTTACCACCTCATACAACCATGTCAAAATTACAACTAAAATCAGAATCATTAGAACCATCAGAAGTTAAATTGAATGGAAATCTGATAAGTATGGAATAAAGAAACTACAGCCATCCAGATTGAGCCACAAAGCTGCCAGGCTGATGCCATATCAACTTGGCTAACACTTTGCCCCACCTTGAATATCCCAACTCCACTTCATCCAACTTATGGGCCCACCCAAGCTGGTTTTCCATGTGACTGGTTGGTCCTGGCTCATGCTTGACAACTTCCTAAGTCCACTCAAGTGACAGCCAGACTCTGACCCCCCGGCCCCCATACCATTTCTAAGTGGATGCAAGCCTGGCACTAGCAGCATTCAGCCTAGATGGATAGCATGGCTTCACCTTTGGAATCTCCAAGCTCAGCACAAGTAGCAGCCATCTCACACTGCTTTATAGTTTAGGCAGGGTGGCCCTGGGCAAAACATAGGGGATGACCTTGGCCTGCACCACCCAGTAAACCCCAGAGCCTGTAAACCCAGTGGACAGCTATGGATCACATTTGAACACCACCACCCTGCCCCAGCACAGCTGATCCTTTGCAAAGGGCTGAGGTTGGTGGTCAGTGGTCACAGCCAGACCTTGCAGCTGACTGGCCTGGGTAAATACCCCCATTGATCTGCCAACAGCAATCAAGGCTCAACTAAAAGATGAGGGTATATTCAGCTCACAAAGGCACACCTGGAGTACCCATCTTGGGTGATAGCAGAGGCTGTGCTCCTGGACCCTATAGGACACCTACCACATTAGGCCACCCTGCCAAGACATGGAGTCAAAGCAGCTCTACCTAATACGTAAAAACAAACACAGGTAAGCTGCCAAAATGAGACAAAGAAACATGGCCCAAATGAAAGAACATCAAAACTCCAGACAAAAAGAACTTAACAAAATGGAGATAAGCAATCCATCAGATGCAGCATTCAAAACACTGGTTTTAAGGATGCTCAAGGAACTTAGTGAGGACCTCAACAGCATAAAAAAGATTCCATCAGAAACTAAACATACACTAATTGAAATAAAGAACAATTTATAGGGAAACAACAGTAGACTGGATGAAGCCAAGAATCAAATCAATGATTTGGAACATAAGGAAGCAAAAAACAACCAATCAGAACAAGAAGAAAAGGATCGCCCCTAAAAATGAGGATAGTATAAGCAGCCTCTGGGACAACTTCAAGCATTCCAACATTCACATCACAGGGGCACCAGAAGGAGAAAAGAAAGCAAAAATTTGGAAATTGAGTTGAAAAAATAATGAAAGAAAACTTCCCTAATTTGGTGAAGGAAATAGACATGCGAGTCCAGGAAGCACAGAGAGCCCCAAACAAGATGGATGCAAAGAAGCCTTCTCTAAGACACATCATTATTAAAATGCTGAAGGTTAAAGATAAAGAGAGAATCTTAAAAGCAGCAAGAGTAAAGCAGGTAATTACCTATAGGGAATTCCCCAAGACTGTCAGCTGATTTCTCTAAAGAAACTTGGCATGCTAGAAAGGACTGGCAAGAAATACTCAGTCATGAAAAGCAAGGACCTATAGCCAAGATTGCTCTACCCATTAAAGCTATTTTGAAGGGCAGATAAAGAGCTTCCCAGACAAGAAAAAACTAAAGGAGTTTATCATTATCAAAACATTATTACATGAAATGTTGAAGGGGCTTATTAAGAAAAAGAAGATCAAGACTATCAACAATAAAATGGCAGTAAATGTGTTTCTATCAACAATTGAATCTAAAAAACAAATTAAGCAAACAAGAACAGAGACAGAATCAATGATATGGAGAGCCAGGTGGGGGGAGAGTGTGGGGGGAATGGATGGAGAGGTGAGGGCAGTAAGAAGTACAAATAGGGGAGTGGGGGAAGGGGATGGAAATGCAGACATCTGTAATTGAACAACAATAAAGTAATTTTAAAAAGAGAAGTACAAATAGGTGGTTACAGAATAGCCATGGGGATATAAACTACAGTACAGGAAATGGAATAGCCAGAGAAATTATACACATGACCCATGGACATGAACAATGGTGGGAGGGATTGCCTGAGTGAGTGGTGGGCGCTGTGTGGAGGCCAGAACGTGGGGGAAAATTTGGACAACTGTAATAGCATAATCACAAAATATAATTAAAAACCAAAAATATATTTTAAAGTGCATATGGGAAAATTAGAAAGTGCCCATGCATGCCAAAATAAAGGCTCAGAAAAGACAGAGAAGACCTTAAGTTTACACCTCAGGTACCCTCAGCATAGGCACAGCCTACAACTACTAAAGAAGCAAAAATAAGTCCCCCTACACCAGCAAACCCCAGGGAAAGGGAACAGTTTGATTTCCAGAGTTACTACATTGTTAGAGTCAAATGCCCAGTGTTCAACAACCAAAAAAAAAAAAAAAAAAAAAATCACAAGGCATACAAGAACGTGAACATACGGCTCAGTCAGAAGAAAAAAATCAATAGGAAATGTTCCTAAAAGACACAATGGCACATACACTCGACAGACTTCAAGACAGCCATTTTAAAGATACTCAAAGAACTAAAGGAAGATGTGGACAAAGTTGAGACAACAATGTGTGAACAAAAAAGAAATATATCTATCTATCTACCTATATATCTGTAGACCTAAAAATAAACCAAGAAGCTCTGAAGCTGAAAATAAAATAAAAAATTCACTAGAGGGATTCAAAGGCAAATTTGAGCAGGCAGAAGAATCAGTGTACTTGTAGACAGGACAGTAGAAATTGAGTCAGAAACAGAAAAAAGATTGAAGTGAACAGAGCCTGAGAGACCTGCGGGCCACCATCAAATGAAAAACTGTATCAGGGGAGTCCCAGAGGAAGGGACAAAAGGGTAGAGAGACTATTTGAAGAAATAATAGCTAGAAACATCTGAAATGTCATGAAAAATATGAATATAGAACAACCAAGGAGCTCAATAAACTCCAACATAAATACATTCAGAGACACACTGAAACACATGATCAAACTTTCAAAAGCCAGGCATAATCCTGAAAGCAGCAAGGAAAGTGAATCCTCACATACAAGGGATCTACAATAAGCTAACAGATTTCTCACTAGAACCTTTGGAGGCCAGAAGGCAGCAGGCCAATACATTCAAAGAAAAAAAAATTCAACCAAGAATCCTACATCCAGCAAAACTGTCCTTCAAAAGTGAGGGAGAAATTTAGACATTCCCAGATAATAGAAGCTGAGGTAATTCGTGGCCATTGGACCTGCCCTGCAAGCAAGGCTCAAGGGAGTCCTTCAGGGTGAAACCAAAGTACACTAGACAGTAACTTGAAGCCATATATAGATTTATTGAGACAGATATTTCAATTAAGGTAAATACATGGAAAATTATAAAAGGTAGTATTAACAATGGTGTGTAACAGTACTTTTGGTTTCTACAATTATTAGTGCAAAAAGTAGTATTACTGCAACTTTGATTAGTAACTCCAAATCTTGTTTTCTACATAATTTAAAAGATAGATGTATTTAAAAATTATCAGTTTATATTTTTGGGTACACAATATATGAGGTGATTTTGTGACATCAGCAATGAAAGAAATGGGGATGGAGCTGTGAAGGATCAGAGTTTTTATGTTACCTAAGTTAAGCTATTATCAATTCAAATTGGTGTTGTAACTTTAGGATGTTAAATGTAATCCCCATGGTAACCACAAAGAAAATAGCTTTAGAAAATTACAAAAGGAAATAAGAAATTTAATCATTTTACTAAAAAAAATAAACTAAATACAAGGAAGGCGTAAAAGCAAGAAATAAAGGACAAAAAAGCTGTAAGGCACATAGAACAATGATAGAAGTCCCTCCTCATCAGTAATTACTTGAGATGTTAATGGATTAAACTTTCCAATCAAAAGACAAATGGGTAGAGTGGATAAAAACACATGATCCAACTAGATGCTGTGTACTCGAGACTTGGTATTATGAACAGGTCGAAAGGATGGAAAACATACCCCATGGAAGCAGTAAGCCAAAGGAAGGAGGGGTATTTATACTAACATTAGACAAAATAGACTTTCAATCAACAGAGGTTACAAGAGACAACAATAAAAGGGTCAATACAGCAAGAAGATACAATGATTGTAAACATTTACGCATCTCACGCGAGACATCAAAATATATGAAGCAAAAACTGACAAAATAAGAAACAGACACTCTATAATAATAGTTGAAGACTTCAGTACCCCTCTCACAATAATGGACAGAGCTGCCAGGAAGTAATTAGGGAAACAGAGGCTTAATACAATAGATCAGCTAGACTTAACAGTCATGCACTGCACTGTATAACGATGTTTCAGTCAATGTCAGACTACAAATACAATAGTGGTCTCCTAAGATTATGAAGGATTATAAGGAAAAATTTGCTTCCAATGCTGAAAGAAGAGGCTGGACCTTTTCTTAATGTTGAATTTACTGCTTAATGTTGAATTTAAGCTCTGAGTGGCTTAATTAGATGAGATTCACAGGCTGCCCTCATGGCTGGGGCCCCAGAGTTGTTGAAGGAGCAAGGAGAGGGCTGGGAAGGAGGGGAGCCTATGCACTCATACCCATCCCTGCACAAACACACACACTCATGTCCACAAACTCACTTCCCTCTGTTTCTCTCTTTCCTCTGAGCCCCTTGTCTCCCTCTCCCTCTCCTTTCTTCTGTGTTTTATTACTTTTCAAATTTTATCTTGGGGTGTTTTTTGACCTCTATGCTCCTTTTCTCTCTTTTTCTTTCTTTCTTCCTCCCTCCCTCCTCCTGATGTCTGTTCTTCCTACAGCAGCACTTCCCTGCACAGTCCTTTCCTCATCCATTCAAGGCATGTGCATGCACACACACACTTTAGCTTTTATATCTTGTTTTTACTATACTTTTTCTATGTATAGATACTTACCATTGTGTTACAGTTGCCTACAATGTTCATACAGTAACACGTTGTACAGGCTTGTAGACCAGGAGCAATAGGCTGGATCATATAGCCTAGGTGTGTAGTAGGTTATACCACCTGGGTTTGTGTAATGCACCCTATGATGTGCACATAGTTATGAAATTACTTAACAATGCAGTTCTCAGAATTTATCACAATTAAGTGACACATGACTACGACACATTACCTAACAACAGAATATACATTTTCCTTAAGTGCACGTGGGAAATTTTCCAGGAGAGATCATGTGTTAGGATACAAATTAAGTCTCAACAGATTAAAAAAAACAGTTATCTTAATGGCTATCTAGATTACTATAAAGTCCATCTATGTAGTATATTTCTACAACTTTAATTTTAAATCTTTTAAAAATATATTTTATTGATTGTGTTATTACACTTTTCTGAATTTTTGTCCCGTGTCCCCCTCCACCTGGTGCCCCCATTCCCTCCAATGATTCCCCCACTTAGTTCATGTCCATGGGTCACACATATAAGTTCTTTGGCTTCTCCATTTCCTATATTATTCTTAACATCCCCCTGTCTATTTTGTACTGACCAATTATGTTTCTTTTCTGAAAGACTTTATTTATTTTTAGACAGAGGGGAAAGGAGGAAGAAAGAGGGAGAGAAACATCAATTGATTGCCTCTTAACATATCATCATCAACAGGGAACCTAGCCTGCAACCCAGGCATGTGCCCTGGCTGGGAATCAAACCAGACTTTTCAGTTCTCAGGCCAGTGCTCAATTCACTGAACCATACAAGCTGGGGGCAGCCAATTATATTTCTTAATCCTTGCACCATTTCCCCCATTTGCCCCCTTCTCCCTCTCAGCTGATAAACCTCCAAATGATCTCCATATTTATGATTCTGTTCTTTTTCTGGTTGTTTGCTTAGTATGTTTTTCTAGATTCAGTTGTTGATAGTCATGAATTTATTGCCATTTTAATGTTCATAGTTTTGATCTTCTTTTTCTTAATAAGTCCTTTAAACATTTCATGTAGCAATGGCCTGGTGTGATGAACTCTGTTAGCTTTATCTTGCCTGGGAAGCACTTTATCTGCCCTTCCATTCTAAATGATAGCTTTGATGGATAGAGTAATCTTGGTTGTAGGTTCTCACTTTTCATCAATTTGAATACTTTCTGCCAGTTCCTCCTTGCCTGCAAAGTTTCTGTGGAGAAATCAGCTGACAGTCTTATGGGAACTCCTTTGTAGGTAACTCTCTGCTTTTCTCTTGATGCTTTTAAGATTCTCTCTTTATCTTAACATTTTAATTATGACATGTCTTGGTGTGGTCCTCTTCAGGTTCAACTTGCTTGGGACTAGCTATGCTTTCTGGACTTGTAGGTCTATTTCCTTCACCAAATTAAGGAAGCTTTCTTTCATTATTTTTTCAAATAAGTTTTCAATTTCTTGCTCTGTCTCTTCTCCTTCTGGCACACCTATGATTTAGATGTTGGTATATTTGGAGGTATCCCAGAGGCTGCTTATATTATCCTTTTTTTAAAAAAAATTCTTTTTTCTTTTTGCTATTCTGGTTGAATGCTCATTTCTTCCTTATGTTCCAAGTCATTGATTTGGATCCTGGCTTCATCCCATCATCTGTTGGTTCCCTGTAGGTTTTTCGTTATTACACTTAGTATAACCTTCATTTCTTCCTGGATCTTTTTCATGTTGTTGCCATACTCAATGAGTTCTTTGAGCATCCTGATCACTGTTGTTTTGAACTCTGTCTCTAATAGGTTGGTTATCTCCATTTTGTTTACTTCTTTTTCTAGGGTTTTGTTCTCTTCTTTCATTTGGGCCATATTTCTTTGTCTCCTCAATTTGACAGCCTCTCTATGTTTATTTCTGTGTATTAGGTAGAACTGCTTTTACTCTCTGCCTTTGTATCATGGCCTATTGCAGAAAAGGCACCTGTAAATTGTGTAGGGTTGAGCCTTAGATAATCTCCAGGGCAGGGAAAACCACTTCACTACTTTGTTGCTCTGTGTTGGGGGAGGGCTCAGAGAAGAGACAATGCCGCTGCCTGGCTTCTGGAGGTTTGCCTGTCACTCACCCTGTTACCAGTCACTTCACTTACTCCTTCCATGTGACTGGTGTCCTTCCAACTCCTGCCCTGTGCTGAATCCCAAAGGGGGCATGTCTGAGTTCATTCTAAGTTCCCGTGGACCCTTTAGGCGGAGTCCCCTGAAAATCTGTCAGTTTCTTCTGCTGCCCTAACCTCCACTGGTTTTTACAGCCGTAAGTTATGGGGATTTATCTTCTTGGGGCTTGAACCCTCAACTATGCAGTCCGGCCTGGGGCTGGGATTGCTTACTCCCAAGGTATCCCTCCTGATTTTTATCTACCACCCATGAATGTGGAACTTTCCATCCCACCACCGCTGCCTCTCTGTGCCTGCACTTGCCCATTTCCACATCTCTGCCCCTCCCACACGTCTGGATGAATTTGGCTTCATTAAATCTTTGGTTGTTGGACTTCCATGCAGTGCAATTTTCTCATGGTTCTGGGTGTTATTTGTTTTGATGTCTAATTGTAATTCTTTCTGTGGTTGCACAAGGTGAAGTGTGTTCACTGCACCTCCATCTTGACCAGGAATCTCATTTTAATTTTTTTCCACTCTACCCATTATTTTATTCAAAACAATTGTCTTGAGCCCTGCCATCCCAAGGAGACCCAAGAGGAACTCAGTGTGTTATAAATTAACTATGGCAGGGCATCACCCCAGGAGCCCGGGCAACTGGATACAGGCCCTCCACAGTCTGTCTCGGATTCTTAGCCTGCTGGGACCTGTCACAGTCCCTGGCCATGCAGCCTGCTCATCCTGGGATCACAGCCTGCAGTTCCTTGTCTTTCTGTCAGTATGCCAGAGCTCAGTAGTATTCTGAATAATCCTCCTCCACATAGTTAGAGGGGAACCAGCCAATCCAGTCATAGATCTCCCCTTACCACCCGCCTTATTGTCCCTTCTTGTTAAGGAGCTTGACAATGTCACCCTCCTTGAGGTTCAGCTGTGATTGGTCCTGGGCACAGAAATCACAGCAGACCTTGGCTGTGCCGAAATACTTGGTGCTCCTTGGTGCTGGTTTGCTGATGGCTCTCCTCTCGGACTCCTGGAAGGGGAACTTCAGGGTGGTGTCCAGTGACTTGAGCAATCCTTTAGGGAATTCTGCTGGTAAAACTCCACTAGCTCCATCAGCCCTTGAAAAGCCTTCTTTTCTGTAATCCAGTACAGTCCTGCTGTCATGATTTTAATGTGCTTGATTTCAACATTATACTTAATGATGATGGCATATTCTGCTGTCTACTTTACCTTCTGCCACACCAAGAATGTCCTGTCCAATCAGTTGGTGAGGCTGCTTTCTGCTCCAGCCTACTCCATGGAGCCCATGTACCAGAAATGAACAGACAGGTCCTGAGGATGGCCATGCACGTAGGGCTTGACCCTGTTACAGGGAAACCAGCCAACTTCATTTGTAGCTGTATTCCTGCCCTCCCACCAGTTCTGTTCCACCTCGGCCTTGGTGAGCTTCATGATGTCTCTGGGGTTGAGCCATAGAAAAGGGCCAATGGCTCCTGGAGGGGGAGGAATCCCATAGTACTCCTGGCAAACCTCCATCTTGGGCAGCCCCAGCTCGTTCCTTTTTTTGTCCTGATCCCAGTGATATAGCCTGTCCTTCTGCATAGTTCCAGAAAAATCTTGCCCATGGTGGCCACAGGGAGGGACTTTCCCCAGACACTCTTTGTGTGCAGGCACCCAACACCAGTGACAACAGTAGCCCTGATAGAAATTTCCTCTCAGCAGTATCTGGCAAACCTTGCAGGACGTAGTCCCCTCAAAGAAGAGCATCTGGAAGTCATGCCCATTGACCATGGCATTCTCAGGGTAGATGTTGGAGATGACCATCTCGAACTGTTCCATCCACTTCTTCAGTTCTCATGTCTTGAACAACAGCTCATAGCACCGAGCACCTTGTTCTTTGATCAAGAGAAACATGTGAGTCCACTTCTTGTTGTCATGGTCTCCTGAAGAGTCATCTTGAACCTGGAGTCTGTGTAGGTTCATAAAGACCTTGAATTTGTATGAGTCCCTTAGCACTTACAGATGAGCAGAGCTCTGTCCAGCTGGAAGGTGTACCTGTCCATCTTGAAGTGGTGTTCCACAGTGGTGATCTTGAGTTCCCCATGGATCTTGGCCAGCCATAGTGGGCCAGAGACTGGTCCAGGTTCTCAATAGACAGCTGGAAGTTGGTTATCTGCTGCAGGGCCTCATTGTCCCTCTTGACCTCATTCGTACACTGCTCCAGGTCCCTCATTGCATCCAGGGCCAAGCATAGGTTCTCCTTCTCCATTGTGTCCTGTGTGTGTTTCGCCAACTCCTGGAGAAGAAGGTGGTAGTTGAGCACCTGCTGCATCAGCACCATCAGCAGGTCCCGCAAGGTGAACCTCCCATTGTTTTCTCACTGAGAACATTCCTCTAGCTTCATTTACACATCCTCCCAGGTGCAGGCCACATGGTCCAGGTGTTTGCTGACTGACTCCACCTGGCTGCAGTAGCGGCCATAGATGAGGAACCTCTCCTTGTATTTGATGAAGACCTGGTACAGGGTTGGTGCACCAATTGTGTCCAGGGCTTCCTTCATCTCCTGTAGGAAGTGAGTGTGCACACGATGCAGTTCCTCAATGTTTATGAAGATGCTCACTATGTGGTCAGGTTTGAGGAACCATTGCAGGGGCTTCATGAAGTGCTGTTGGATGGACCCCAGCGTGTCTGTGTACTACTCTGTCTGCTGGATCTCTCTTAGGCAGCATCACCACTAGTCATACTCTGTCTTCTTAGGTGGCATGGGCATGGGCCCCGTGTGCATGATGTCCTCCTAGATCTCGTCACCCTCTGCCTCTTTGTTTTCCACACAGTCATATAAGTCCTCATCCTCCTCCACTGTGTCATCAATCTTGTTGGACAGGCCACTATAGATATCTTCATCCCCCACACTCTCTTCCTCAGTGGGGAACGGCATGATCCCCTTGTTCTGTGCAATCAGGGTCCAAGACAGGGAAGACAGAGTGTATATGACCTTCCCCAAATCCTGAACACTAAAGAGGTCAAAGACCTGAAAGAGCTCACTCCTCTTGAGGTCAAACTTCTCAAAGCAGGGAGACAAGAAGGTGCGGATGTTCTTAAGGCACAGGAACTGGGACATCTGGGAAAACAGGTTGACCTTGTAAGTTGATGGTATGGGGCAGCAGATTGTTAAGTAACTGGCAGAGAAGGACCCCATCCCCTCATTTTAAATCTTTAGATGTCTATTTTTTTTTTACTTTATTTTTGTTGTTGGAACTATTACAAATGTCCCTATTTTCCCTACATCACTCCCTCCACCCAGCCCCCTTCACTGACTATAACAGGGTAAAGTTAGAAATCAATAATAAAACTGGAACATTAATAAAATCATAGAAATTAAATAAAACACTTTTAAACAGGCAATGATGGATCAAAGAAGAATTCACAGGGGAAATTAGAAAATACTTGAGATAATGAAAATGAAAACACAACAACCAAAACAAATGACACAACAAAAACAAAGCTAAAGGGGGAATTTATAGTTTTAAATGGTTATATTTAAAAAGAAAGATGTAAGCCCTGACTAGTGTGGCTCAATTTGTTGGGTGTCATCTTGCAAAGTGAGGCATCACTGGTTTGACCCAAGGTCAGGACACGTACCCGGGCTGCTGCCTTGGTCCTCTGTCAGGGTGCATGCAGAAGGCCTCCAATCGACGTTTCTTTCCCTCTCTCCTTCCTTTCCTCATTCTAAAAAAGTAAAATATTTTAAAATAAAAAGAAAGATAAAATCTACCACACAATTTACAATTTAAGACACTAGAAGAATTCAACCCAAAGCTAGCAGAAGTAAGGAAATAATAAAGATTAGAGATTAGATCAATGAAATAGGAAATAGAAAAATAGAGAAAAATCAATGAAACCAAAAGTTTTTCTTTAAAAATATCAACAAAATTAAAGAATCTTTGGTTAGATGGAATAGGGAAAAAAGAGAATATTCAAATTATTATAATCAGAAATGAAAGTGGGGACATTGCTACCAATTCTACAGAAATAAAAAAAGACTGTAAGATAGTACTATAAACAATTACATGCTAAATTGGATAACCTAGATGAAATGGAAAAATTCCTAGAAACAAAATCTACCAATTCTAAATCACAAAGAAATAGAAAATCTGAATAGACCTATGACTAGTAACAACACTGAATCAGTAAAAAAAAAACAAAAAATCTCCCAACAAAGAACATCGCTGGACCTGATGGTTTCACCCATGGATTTGACCATATATTTAAACAACAACTAATACCAATCATTCTGTAAATAGAAAAAATCAAGGGAACACTTCCTCACTCAGTCTATAAGGCCAGCAATAAACTGACATTAAAGCCAGAAAAAGAAACTGCAAGAAAATGACAAGTTTACATCTCTTATGTACTAATGAATAAAATTTGGAAGCACATTAAAAAAAAGATATACCATGACCAGGTGGGATTTATTCCTGGAATGCAAAGATGGCTCAGCATATGAAAAACAATCAATGTAATATGCCACATGAACATAATGAAGAGGGAAAAGCACATAATTATTTCAATTGATTTGGAGAAAGTATTGGACAAAATTCAACAACTTTTATGATAAAAACACTCATCAAACTAGGAACAGAAGGTAATAATGCAGTAATGCAGTGTTAGCAGCAGGGCGGTGGAGTGGGGACAATGGGGGAAAAGGTACAGGGAATAAGAAGCATAAATGGTAGGTAGAAAATAGACAGGGGGAGGGTTTGTGTTTTTTTCAGTGTTTTTGAATTTTTTCCTTGAGGTTGTTTTCTAGTTTCAGGCCCTTTTGGTCAGAGAAAGGGCTTTTTATGATTTCAATTTTCTTGAATTTGTTGAGGCTTTTTTGTGTTCTATCATGTGGTCTACCTTTGAAAATGTTCAATACGCATTTGAAAAATATGTGTAATTTGCTTCTTTGGAATGAAAGACTCTATATATATGAATTAAGTCCATTTGATCAAGGACATTGTTCAATGCTGCAATATCTTTATTGATATGTTGTTTGGAAGATCTATCCATTTTTGACAGTGGAGTGTTGAAATCCCCTACTATAATTCTGTTGCTGTCAATATCTTTCTTGAAGTCATCCAAGATTTTTTTTTATGTATTTTGGTGCTCCTACATTGGGTGCATATATATGTACAGTGTTTATGTCTTGATGAATTCTTCCCTTGAGTATTATGAAGTGACCTTCTGGGTCTCTCTCTCTTTTTTTAAAATTTATAATATGTAAGTATTTTATTTTTTTATATTTTATTGATTATGCCTCTACAGTTGTCACATTTCCCCCCCTTCACTCCGCTCCACCCTGCACACCCTTTCGCACCCACATTCCCCCACTTTAGTTCATGTCCATGTGTCATACTTACAAGTTCTTTAGCTTCTATATGCCCCATGCTATGCTTACCCTCCCCGTGTCTATTTTCTACCTACCATCTATGCTACTTATTCTCTATACCCTCCTCCCTTTCCTCCACCTTTCACTTCCCTGTTGCTAACCCTCCAGGTGATCTCCATTTCTGTGGTTCTGCTCCTGTTCTAGTCATTTGCTTAGTTTCTTTCTGTTTTAGGTGTGTTTGTTAATAATTGTGAGTTTGCTATCATTTTACTGTACATGTTTTTTACCTTCTTTTTCTTAGATAAGTCCCTTTAACATTTCATATAATAAGGGCTTGGTGATGATGAAATTTTTTAACTTGACCTTATCTGAGAAGCACTTTATCTGCCCTTCCATTCTAAATGAAAGCTTTGCTGGATAGAGCAATCTTGGATGTGGGTCCTTGCCTTTCATGACTTCAATTACTTCTTTCCAGCCCCTTCTTGCCTGCAAGGTCTCCCTTGAGAAATCAGCTGACATTCTGACGGGAACTCTTTTGTAGGTAACTGTTTCCTTATCTCTTGCTGCTTCTAGGATTCTCTCCTTCATTTTAATCTTGGCTAATGTAATTGTGATGTGCCTTGGTGTGTTCCTCCTTGGGTCCACCTTCTTTGGGACTCTCTGAGCTCCCTGGACTTCCTGGAAGTCTATTTTCTTTACCAGAATGGGGAAGTTCTCCTTTATTATTTGTTCAAATATCTTTTCCACTTGTTGCTCTTCTTCTTCTCCTTCCGGTACCCCTATAATTTAGATGTTGGATCGTTTAAAGATGTCCTGGAGGTTCCTAAGCCTCTCCTCATTTTTTTAAATTCTTGTTTCTTCATTCTTTTCTGTTTGGTTGTTTTTTTCTCCCTCTGGTCCACATAGTCGATTTGAGTCCCAGTTTCCTTCCCATCACTATTGGTTCCCTCTACACTTTCCTTTATTTCACTTAGCGTAGCCTTCATTTTTTCATCTAATTTACAATCATATTGAACCAGTTCTGTGAACTTCCTGATCACCAGTGCTTTGAACTGTGCATCTGATAGGTTGGCTATTTCTTCATCATTTAGTTGCACTTTTTTCTGGAGCTTTGATCTGTTTTTTCATTTGGGCCATTTTATTTAAATCTTGACTCACCTGTTATGTAGTGAGGGGTAGAGCCCTAGGTGTTTGCATGGTGGGCCAACCCAGTCACTGCATTGTGATGCTGTATGTGGGACAGGGGTCCAAAAGGGAACGATGGTGCTTGCTCCATTCTCTGCTGGATTTCAGTTACTTCCGCCACTTCCCCCAAGCAAAGTGGGCCCTTCTGATGCTGATTCCCACGTGGGTTGGCTTGTGTACATTCTAGGGCCCTGTGGGTCTCTCCAATGAACTGTTCTGTGAGACTGGAAGTTTCTCCCTGTACGTCAACCCCCACAGGTGTTTCAATCAGTGTTTTCAGGCTTTATTTCCCCTCACTAGGACCCTGGGTTGCAGAGTCTGTCTCGATCCCCAGTTTTGCCTGGTTTATCTGTGTGAGAATGTGGGACCACTGGGTCTGCCAGCCACCTTGTGTGCCATTGCCCTGCTCCACAGTTTGCTGCCTCTCTGGGTCTGCCAGCTGCTACCTTGTCTGCTGGGGTCCACCAGCAACCGCTTTTTTTTGCCGAAACCCCTCTCCTCCTGGCCACCCAACTCCGCCCCTCCTACTGGTCTGGATGAAGGTGTCTACTTTAACTTCTTGGTTGTCAGACTGTCACACAGTTCAATTTTCTGTCAGTATTTTGGTTGTGTGAGGAGACACAGGTGTCTACCTACGCCTCCATATTGGCTGGGCTGGGTCTCTTTATGGCCCCTTTTTTCTGAAGTGCATTTTGTCTGATATGAGTATTGCTACCCCAGCTTTTTTTTTCCCATCCATTTGCTTGGAATATTTTTTTCCAGCCCTTTGCTTTCAATCTGTGTAGGTCTTTTGTTCTGAGGTAAATCTCTTATAGGTCATGATTTATGTGGGTCATGATTTCTTATCTATTCAGCTATTCTATCTTTTGATTGGAGCATTTAATCCATTTCCATTTAAGGTTATTATTGATAGGTTCTTATTCATTGCCATTTTTTCATACCTGTGTTCCTGTCTCTCTCACTGTTTTTCTTTCAATTCTTAAAGCAGACCTTTTAGCATCTCTTGCAGAGCTGGTTTGGTGGAGGTATATTCTTTTAGACTTCTTTTGTCTAGGAAACTCCTTATTTGGTCTTCCATTTTAATCAAGAGCCTTGCTAGATAAAGTATTCTTGGTTGCAGGCCTTTGGTTTTCATTACTTGGAATATTTCTTGTCATTTTCTTATGGTTTGGAGTGTTTCCTTTGAGAATTCAGCTGCTAGTCTTATTGGGGCTCCCTTGTATGTTACTATCTGTTTCTCCCTTGCTGCCTTTAAGATTCTCTCTTTGTCTTGGAATTTTGCCATTTTAATTATGATGGGTCTTGAAGTGGGCCTGTTTGGGTTCCTCTTGATTGGGACTGTCTGTTTCCTGGATTTGTGTGACTTTTTCTCTCATCAAATTAGGGAAGTTTTCCATCATTACTTTTTCATTTTTCCTATCCCTTGCTCTTCTTCTTCTGTTTGTGTTATCCCTATTATATTGATATTTTTACATTTCATGTTGTCTCGGAGCTCCCTTACCAACTGTTTGTTCTTTCTGAGTCTTTTTTCCTTTTCTTGTTCTTTCTGGGTGTTTTTTTCTATCTTGCCCTCCGTCTCATTGATTAGATCCTTGCTTCATCCAGCCTGCTTGTAATTCCTTCTAGTGTGTTTTTTATTTCTGAGATTTTATTATTCATTTCTTCCTAGTATTTGTTTATAGTTTCTGTTTCCTTTTTCACACCATTATAGTTCTCACTCAGTTCCTTGTAGTTGTCTGTGAGTTCCTTGAGCATCTTTATAACCATTATTTTGAATTTATATCTGATAGTTTGGTTACCTCCATTTAGTTTAGCTCTTTTAGTGGGGAGTCTTCCATTCCTTTTGATTGCATGTTTTTTTTTTTGTCTCTCCATTTTAGGTGACTCTTTTTATTTGTTTCTGCACTTCCTGATGTTTCACTTTACTAGCTGTGTTTGTAGGGTGAACTTCAACAGTAGGAATTCTATGGGGTTCAGTGGTGTGGTCTCTTTGATCTCCTTGTCTGGACACTCTTGGTTTACCCTTTGCCCTTTCTTCTGTTTCTGTGAGCTTTCTTCTTGTGCTTGGGTTTTTACCTTTTGGTGGTTCCTTTGTTGGTGGTTTTTCTCCTCCAGCAGGTATACTGATGTTCACAGTTCCCACCTATTCTTGTATGTGATCAGTGGAAGGAAGTAGGCAAAATGGGTTAAGACAGCAGGAGAGTATTTTATGGGATTTAAAGTACCAGCAAGTAGAGAAGCAATAGGAGAGTCTTTGGATAAGTATAGTGTTAACTGTGATATTTCACCTAACTAGCCAATTTTTATAAAAGGTGATAGAGAGATAAGACTCTTGTTATAAGGGAGGAAGATTGTGAGCTGAATCCAGAAAACAGAGTGCTTATGCAAGGTTAGATGATGAGATATAGTGAGAGTAAAGGATAGAAAGTAGGCATAGTGTGAGATAGAATAGAGTTGACCATAACAATAATAACGCTCAGGATTGAAATGAAGTAGGCTAAGATCGGGGGGGTTGCTGTGTAGTATGTACAATTGTATGGAACAACAATTATTTACAATAGCACTGGAACAACAATAACATGACAAGAAATATATGATTTGGATAACCAGAATAGAAAGTACCTGATCAAGAGTAGTGTGTTATTGGAACATGAGTGAAGTGAGAGAAGGAAAATTAAAGTACAATAAGGAGAGAGTAAGGAAAATCAGTCAAATGATGCAATTAAACAGGGAAATAAAATGAAGAAAAGTACACATAAGAGAAATAAAAGAAATACTAATAAAAAAGTGGTAAAATAATAAAAAAATTATAATAATACACATAAATAATAAAATGCCAGCTCTATGGGATAACAAAGTGACATTTGTCTTCAGTTCCTCAATTTTTGGGGTTAGCCCTGTGCTCCCCCTTTGGATCTGTCTCTGGACCCTTTGTAACTCCATGTCTTATTGTCTTACTTGGGGAAAGAAAAAAAGAGGAACGAAAAAGAAATATAATAATAATAAGCCTCTTGCTGACTTTAAAGCTGTTCAGCCAGTTCTGCTGGTCTTCCTAGATGCCACAGGAAGAAGGGTGCTGGGCTTTGATTTTCTCCCTTCCTATGGTTTTGGGAGGATGGGGACCAAGTCTGTGCTGCAATATTCACAGTGGCCCAGCCTCTGGCCCAGGTCCTCAGTGCGCTGCCAGGCTCAAATCAGCCACTTAGTCTCTGGGCGCACAGTGGGAGTGAATGTCGAATACACTGTTCCACTCAGCCTCTGGGTGTTCGCCACTCAAATCACCCTTCTGGTGACGCAGCTGCTGCTTGAGTGTTCCTTACAAAGCAGCTGCCCACTGTTCTTCACAAGTGCATGGCTTTTCACACAGCCCAACTTTCCAACCAGTCCAGAGACTACCCGAGTCAGGGTCCATCATGGCCCAAAGTCCTCCCTTCTCCAGGTGTCGCCTGGCACACCAATTTCTCTGGTGCCAGTGTCCACTGTCCCAGTGGATGTGTACTGCCTCTGTGAGTCTCCCACTTCGTCTCTATTCCCCCGCAGTGAGTTCCAGCATCCAGGGCCCTCCTGGTGCTGGGCTGCCTTCTCTGCTCTGGTAGGGGAGGGAGCTGGTGACCTAACTCTCCTCCCCATATCCTGTGGCAGGCACCGGTCCTTGGGGGCCACAGGCCTGGGACACTGCACAGATCCCAGGGACCTTACTGTCCCAGTGCAATCTCCTCATGGTTCGTTTTTCAATGTCCTCTACAATTTTTGGCCTCCAAACTTCATATAAGCTGGGATTCCATTGGCTGTTTACTCTGTTCCTCAGAAGACTGGCTAAATGTTCCAGCTGGGCACAGGGAGAACTGGGCTCTGTTCCCACCTACCTCACCATCTTCTCACAATCTCTATGTAAACCAAATCTGGTGTATTCACTGAAAGATCTCCAGCTTCTGCCACAGGTTGGGCCTGCATCCAGCCCAAAGGGGAAGTGACTTCAAAGGGACAAACTGAAAGTAAGAGAGTTCAAACACCAGGTATCTACAACCCCTATGGTGTTCCGAGAAAACTCTGCTCTGACTACCTTGCTCTTCTAGCCCTCATTTCTTCTGTAACAGTGGAGAAAAGCTGTTTGTACTTCTTAATCCCCTCACCTCTTCAGCCATTCCCCAACACTCCTCTCCTCTCTGGAAACCATCAAAATGCTCTGAGTATCCATGATTCTGATCTGTTCTTGTTTGCTTTGTTTGTTTTTTAAATTCAGTTGTTGATAGATATGTTTTATTGTCATTTTATTGTTTATAGTTTTGATCTTCTTTTTCTCAAATAAGAGCCTTTAACGTTTCATATAATAATGGTTTGGTAATGGTGAACTCCTTTAGGTTTTTCTTGTCTGGAAGCTCTTTCTCTGCCCTTTGCATCTAAATGATAGCGTTTCTGGGTAGAACAATGTTGGCTGTAGGCCCTCACTTTTTATGACTTTGAATATTTCTTGCCAGTTCCTTCTAGCATGCCATGTTTCTATTGAGAAATCAGCTGACAGTCTTAGGAAAATTCCCCTGTAGTTTGCTTCTCACTTGCTGCTCTTAAGATTCTCTCTTATCTTTAACCTTTGGCATTGTAATTATGATTTGTCTTCGAGAGGGCCTCTTTGTATCCATATTGTTTGGGATTCTGTGCTTCGTAGACTTGCATGTCTATTTCCTTCATCAAATTAGGGAAGTTTTCTTTCATTATTTTTTCAATTAGATTTCCAATTTATTGCTCTTTCTCTTCTCCTTCTGGCACCCCAGTGAGGTGAAGACAAGCTGTGAGCCTAGGCTGGTTGTTGCCAATGCCAGGCCTGGTGCCACTCAGCAAGAGGTAGGGGGATTGGGGGTTAATTAATGCTGGCCGTTGCTTGTTTGAGAGGATTTAGAAAGTTGAAGCATGAGCTAAGGCCAGCCATTCTTAGGGAAAAGCTACTGTTAATAGATTGGGTAGGCCCATAAGTTGGATGTGAAAGAGCCCCAGGGGATCACCATTGCAGGGCAAACAGTGTTAGGCAGGTTAATGGAGACCAATATATGGCACCAGCATGCCAACTCTGTGGCTCTGTGGGGGGAGTCAGAAAAAGGACAATGGCCTCTGCCCACTTTTTTGTCTGGGAGAATGCTGTCCCCCAGCTCTTGCCTTGATATCAGCCACTTCAGTTCCTTACTCTATGTCACTGGTGCCTTTTAAGCTGCTACCCTTGTGCTGGGTCTCAGAGGGAGTGAGTCTGAGGAAGCCTGCGTGAGGGTTATTTAAGAGCGGCTGCTTGGAACTCCACAAGCTTCTTCCATTGACTCAATCCCGGTTGGTTTTTGCAGTTAGAAGTAATGGGGACTCATCTTCCTGGCACAGGAACCCTGGGCTGGTTGGCCTGGTATGGTATGGGGCTGAAATTTCTCACTCCCAATTTTTTTATCCACCACATGTGGATATGGGGCAAGCCTGTTCCATATTTCTGCCCCTCCTCCCAGCCTAGATGGATATGGTTCCTTTAATTCCATGATTGTCAGACTCCCATTCAGTTTGATTTCTGATAGCTCTGGGTGATGGTTGTTCTAGTTTAGTTGTAATTTTGATGTGGTTGTGCTAGGGTGTATCTATACCTCCATCTTGACTGGAGGTCCAAAACAATTTTTTTTAAATTTCTTTTATTAACATTTTTAAATTTTTAATAGATTTTATTTATTTATTTTTAAAGAGAGAGGAAGGGTTGAAGAGAGGGAAACATCAATGTGTGGCTGCCTCTTGTGCACCCTGCACTGTGGACCTGTCCTACAACCTTGGCATGTGCCCTGACTGGGAATAAAACTGGCAACCCTTTGGTTTGCCAGCTGGCACTCAATCTACTGAGCCACAGCAGCCAGGGCTAACTTTCTTTTTAAAAAAGATTTTGTTTACTTATATTGAGAGAAAGGGGAAGGGAGAAAGGGGGGAGAACATTGACAGTAGCCTCTCTCCCATACACCCTGACTAGAGACTGACCCACAA
The DNA here is from genome assembly GCA_004027735.1 of Carollia perspicillata. Taxonomy (NCBI): domain Eukaryota; kingdom Metazoa; phylum Chordata; class Mammalia; order Chiroptera; family Phyllostomidae; genus Carollia; species Carollia perspicillata. Next base: position 4,663 of record PVKM010010021.1, on the reverse strand, counting down.
CCTAGGCAGGTGCCCTGACCAGGAATGAAACCAGAGATCTTTTGCTTTGCAGGATGATGCCCAACCAACTGAGCCACTGTGGTCAGGTGAAAAACAATCTGGAAAAAGGAAAACAAAAACTGGAGGATTCACATTTTCTTTTTTAAAAATGTATTACAAAGCTACAATAACAAAAACATTGTGGTATTGGCATACAAACCAATAGAATAGTATAGGGAGGCCATAAATAAGCCTCACATATATTGCCAAATGATTTTTAACAAGGCTCCCAAGACCATTCAATGGGGGAAATAATCGTCTTTTCAACAAACGATGATGGGAAAACTGGATATCCACATAGTAAAGAATGAAATTGGAGCCTACTTAACATCATATAAAAAAACTAACTCAAAGTGGATCAGGGACCTCAATATAAGACCTAAAACAATGAAACTCTTATAATTAAAAAAAAAAAGTTTATTCATGAAAAAGACACTATCAACAGAGTAAAAAGGCAACCCACAGAATGGAGGAAAATATTTACCAATTATCATCTGGTAAGGGATTAATATCCAGACTATGTAGAGAACTAAAACTCAACAAGAAAACAACCTGATTCAAAAATGGAAAAAGGATTTGAACGGACATTTATCCAAAGAAGATATACAAATTGCCAATAAGTACATGAAAATATGCTCAACAACACTAATCATTAGGGAAATGAAAATCAAAACTACAGTGAGATACCATCTCATACCCATTAGAATGGCTACTATCAAAAAACCAGAAAATGTGTTGAAATGAGAATCCTTGTGCACTGTGGGTGGGAATGTAAGGTGGTGCAGCCACTGTGGAAAACATCATGGAGATTCCTAAAAAAATTAAAAATAGAACTACCATATGAATCTGCAATTCCACTTCTGGGTATATACTCAGAAATAATGATAGCAGATTCTTGAAGAAATATTTGCACACATGTTCACAACAGCATTCATCACAACAGCTAAAACGTGGAAACAACTCATGTATCTGCTGATGGATGAATAAACCATATGTAGTATATACAAACAATGGAATATTATTCAGCCTTAAAAGAAAATTCTGCAACATGCTACAACATGGGTGAAACACAGGGTCATTATGCTAAGTGAAATAAAGCAATCACAAGATAAATACTGTTTTATTCTACTTCTATGAGGTAATTATAGTCAAATTTATAAAGACAGAAAGTACAATGGTAGTTGCCATGCAGTGGGTGAAGGGGAGAATGGGGAGTTACTGTTTAATGGGGGAAGAATTTCAATTTTAAAGATGAAGAGAATTACGGGGATGGATGGTGGTGATGGTTGCACAAAAATGTGAATGTATTTACTACCACTGAGGGAGCTGGTGATCTAACTCTCCTCCCCATATCGTGTGGCAGTTACTGTTTAATGGGGGAAGAAGATAATTAATTTGGCTTTGGCAGGTGTGACTCAGTGGATTGAATGACAACCTGGGAACCAAAGCATCGCCAGTTCAATTCCCAGTCAGGGCACATGCCTACATTGTGGGCCAGGCCCCCAGTAGGGGGTGTGCGAGAGGCAACCACACATTGATGTTTCTCTCCCTCTTTCTCTCTCCTTTCCCCTCTCTCTAAACATAAATAAAATCTTTAAAAAAATAAAAAAAAGCAATAGATGCATTTGTTCATTTTCACAGGCAGCTTTATTTGGTTTTTAGAAAAATAATATACAATTACTGGATCCTCAGCTCTCTTAAATAGTTTTAAATTAACATATGCAAGTATGCAAGTACAAGGAAACTATTTCCACAGTTGGAATGCCAATACTGTTCAATAAAGCAGCGGACAGGAATTCTGGCAGCCAAGTCCAACCACTGACAGGAGCAGCAGGTACTAAGCAGGTCATCTGGGTCAGACAGCACACAGAAGTTTGTCCCCTTTGTTTGAATTCTAAGAAAAGAAAAGATGTGTGTATTTAGCTATCCTAACCACTGTACTTTGCGTGTAGATGTTTGGATGTAGGGTAGAGGCCCTCGGAGCCCACAGGCTAACTCTGTTCAAGCAGAGCTCATCTTTCAAGGAGGTGCTCAGTGGGTTTAGATCTGTTAGGATTACCTGTCACAGTTGACTGGTAGCAAACGAAACTCAAAGTTGTGGAGTGTTTGTTAATACTGTTTCTTTGGATCAGACCCCTACTTTCTCCTGAATGTTCTTCATGAATTCAAAGTATCCAAAACTGTTCGTGAAGACAGTTCAGGTGGCAGCTGACTTCCACAGTTTTAAGAAGTTTAAGCAAGAAGGCAGCAGGGAATGCCTCAGCTTAGTTTCAACCTCACCTTTTCCAGGATATACTATGCACTGTATATAAATAGCTGTGTCCTATGGAAATTCCAGGCCTACCTATCTAGGAGCACAATTCGGCCCCCTCTGCTTCTGGGGCTTCTCATGGAATGTCAGCCTCATCAGCATGCCAGCCAGAGGCCAGTTTGTCATAGGACTTCCTGAGGGGCTTAAAGGGAACTGGGTTAGGGAACTGATACCAGGAGCCATCATCCTCTTTCCTTGCTGTACACACACACTTGCTAAGTAAGCAAAGTGTGCTGAGCAGCTTCAGGCTTTGGGCTCTACAAACACTTGTCTGATTGGGAGAGGGGTAATGGGAGACAGGAAATGAGCAGGGGAGCTGGAAGCCCATTAGGAAGGAGAGGGGAGAGTGTGAAATTTCGTTCTCTGCTCCTGGATCTCCTGCTTAGTCTTTTGGATGCAGCTGAATATCTCCTTAAAAAGCGCTTTGTATTCAGGAGGTGGCGTGCTGCTAGGGGAACAGGCAGGCTCAGGGGTGCCAGTGGTGGTCAGATCCCTGGCAGCTGGGTCCCTGGTTAGAGCTCTGGCAGTCTGCACAGCTTTGTGGGACAGAGAGTCCCCCTCCTGCTGGCATTTCCGCAGCAGCTCCTCATACTTGGCCTTCAGGGCACTATACTGGGTGTCCACTTCATGCAGCAGGGACACGCCCCTCTGCTTCACAGCCTTGGCCCTTCGGATGCAGGTCTCCTCGTGGCCCTTCACAATATCACCGCCTGCCAAGCTACTGAGCACCGTCTCACTGCTGCTGCGCTTGAGGGGCCTACGCTGGGTCTCGGGCATGGTCAGCAGCATCTCCTCCAGCAGGCTCTGTTCAGGTTCCTTGAAAGGGACCAATAGGGAGTCGGGCACCAGCTTCTCGACCCCATTCATGAAGGGACGCTCCGACTGTAGCACCCTCCGCATTTCAGCCACCTCAGCCTCCAGCTCCAGCGCCCGGGCCCGGTAGTCGCTGGCGGCCCCCAGCTGCTGCTGCAGCTCGTCATTCTCTTTCACCACGAGCCCATACTCCTCCTCCAGGCCCCCCCGCCTCTGCCTCTCCAGGCTCAGCTGCGCTTGCAGCGTCCTCACTGCCTTCTTCAAGTGCTTGTTTTCCTCTTCCTCAGGGCTTGGCTGACTTGGCAAGGAAGTGATCGTCTCCGCAAACACATGGTCATACACGAAGTGTCTACAAAAAATGTGGAAAGAATATATTACACAGGTGACTGAGAACGAAGAGCAGAAGAGTGGTGATTTTTTTTCACCTAAATGTTTTCGAGGAGCTGTGGCAGGGACTGAATTTTTGCCTATTCCTCACTATAGCAGTGGCTAAAATTGTGTGAGGTGGGCAAATAAAACATGTTTGAAACATAATTTTTAAGACTAATTTTTCTTAAACATTGAAAGTGCTCCAGAACACCCACTCCCAAGACCCAGCAAACAGAGATAGGCAACTGCTATCTCTCCAAGGAGTGGGAGTAGCCCAGAGGTCCCCAACCTTGGTTAGCTTAGACTCTCCAGGGTAGTCCTAAAAATTACTGACTCCTGGGTCCCCCACCCAAGGTTCTGACCTAGCTGGTCTGCCACCTGGACTTGGGGGTTTCCAAAGCTCTCCATATGGTTTATAACATGCAGCGAAGGCTGAGAACCATCGCGGTGATTTTTAACCAGAAAGCACATCAGAATCACCTGGCAGCTTTTTACCCCCATCCAGAGATTCTGATGTAGGCCTGAAGGAATCCCTTGTATTGCAGTTGGAAAAAATTCCACAGGTGAGCTAAAGAACCAAGCAACCCAAGGGTGAGACCCAGCAAACACGGAGCTGGGCTCTCTCCTGTTCAGGGTCCTGTGTGACAATGTGCTCACCTGCCTCTCACAGGATGGAAAGCCCCATGAGGGAGGGCAGGAACTGTCTGTTTTCCTCACTACTTCTCATGTCCGGCACAGCACCTGATGCACAACAGGTGCTCAATAAATAGTACTTAAATAGAAATTCAATCTCATAACTAAATACTAAAGTCATTTCTGTAGGCACAAAAACCATTTGCTGGGATTTGTATTTTACTACAATTTCAATTTTTTCTTCATTCTAATGTGAAATACAACCCCCGAATTTGTGGTCTATCAGAAAGTGCTGCATCTTATTTTAAACTAAAATTTAAACACATTAAGAGCATGGAAATAAATGCTCCTAAGATCTTAGAAAATGAGTTTTTCATGGAATTACTAACACCCAAGAACGGTATAATTTGCATGTTTAAGTGGTTTTGTTCAAACCACTGGTGCTCTAATAGCCAAGTGGCATTTCTTAAATGCACTCTGAAGCTACAGGAATGCAGA
>PVKM010010020.1:0-35680 GCA_004027735.1 Carollia perspicillata | reverse complement strand
ATGTCTTGTCCTGTAACAAACAGAGGTTTCCCACGTCCTTTGTTTTCTGATTTGTGAAGGTCAAGCTCCTTCTCCCAGTCTGAACAGAATAGGAAAAATTTGCCGTGCTGTGGAACTACTTCCAATAGTGTCTCTTGTTCACTTTCTTCTTCCTCTTCGCCTTGGAGATTGGTTTCTTTGGTGTCATCGGAAGTAGCATTCCCTTTATGTAGTGATATCACTTGCTTTACTTGATTAGAACGGAGTCTTTTTTCTCCTGACCTGCCTTTCTCTCTTTCTACCTTGTTATGCCTGTTAATGTCAGGTGTAATAGTTGTGAAGGAGTCCATTTCATCTGCCATTTTTTTACCTTGCTCCACCTCTTTCATTTCGGTTGTCAAGTTACATCCCGATTCTGTTGTATGGTTTGGGCTAGCGCCACCCTTGATATTGAGTATGTATGAAATTGATGGTTTCTTTGCTTTTAAAATTCTACACTTGAGATTCACTAACGTTTTCATGTCTGAACATTGTTGGATATTTCTCTTCCTTTTGGATGTAAAAAAAGCAGACATGCAGTGATCAAAAGTCTCTGTCTTTTTCTTTTTAATATCGCCAGTCTGTTCCTCTTGATGGTTTGCATCAGATGGAACAACACATTCCCTTGCAGAAAATATTGCATCAATCTTTGCTTCCCCTGACTTTGGAGGGTAAAACCTAGCATACCTCTCTGGATTTCCAAACTGACATTGATCAAACATGGGGCATGAAGCAGACTCCAAAATAGTTTGTGTAGAATGTCTTTGTGGTTGTCCCTGAATATTTATACTTCCTGGATGTTTCAGGTACTCTTCTGTCTTAATGAGCTCATGATTCTCCTTCTGATATGCATTGAATATGAAGCCTTGGCCATTCTTTGAAGCTGGTAGAGGTTCGTGTTCCTCTTCGTCCTGTTTTCCGTCTTTCACACTGCTAGATAAATGACTCACATCTGTAGAATCTGGGCAACATACTTTCTGACCATTTGGCAATTTCTCTTGCGTTAGCTGCATATGGCCAAGTCCTGTCATCCTTTGCACATCTGTCTCCACACTTAATATGCTACTCATTTTGATGTTGGGCAAAACAGGCAGTTTGGAGTGAATGACATCAAAAAATGCATCATTTCTCTTTTGCTGTGGATTTTTCATCTTTGTTTTCAAATTGCATTGCAGTTTCTTGCTCTGCCTGCCATTAAGCATAAGTGAAATCAATGGATTTCCCCCCTCATAGTTCTGTATCTGCAAGTCACCATTATTTGCTTCCTTGCTGTTTTTGATATGGTTTTCCTTTTGTTAAATTTAGAAACAAAGAACTCAATAGAATCAGAATACTTCAGGATGTGACTTGCAAATCTTTTGCTAACTCTGAATTTTTTCCATAACATAACAATCTGGACAATTATAACAATTATATAAAATTATATATATATAATTTTTTTTCTTCCTTAGCTTCATGTTCTATTGGTTCTCTTTCTCTGGAGCCCAGACTAACATACCTACCCATTACCTTCAGTATCATGTTACCTTCAGTAACAAGGCCTGTCCTTACTACCAAAGTAAAATTTTGTGTTACAGTAGTGGTCACAATGTGGGCTCTTCAACACCCATGCTACCTCAAATGATTAGGGTTAAGTCTAACATGGTAATGTTATTTCCAAGGCATCAGTTTAGGCATGAACTAATCCTAGTGTGAGACACAGATTTTTAAGGACTTCTGGAAAAAGTTGCCAGAAATGAATGGCTTGTTACTTCCTCTGGACATTTATGTTCTGATTTTGGAATCTGAGGACGTCTTTCAATCCATCTCAGGACCAAACCAATACCCAGAGAGGCAGACGGAGAGATGCAGGACCCTAGTAAAGTTGTTGAGCCACTGTATCCATGAATTCTGCAGCCTACTCTACCTTTGGACTTCCCATTACACATCGTAAATTCTCTCCTTAGTATGCTGGTTTGAATCATGGTTTTGTTACTGCAGAATTAAAATATCCTAAATGATACAGGTAGGATGGGTAAGGATTCTGGGGAGTCCAGTGACTCTGACAGTTTCCAGACATAATTAGGATAAAATTTCATCAGGACCAGAGTGTGACTGTTCACTTAGGAAAGTGGAACAAATAGAAAAACTATATGATATAAAAATAATTAATATTTGCATGTTTCAGGGAAAAAGAGGAAAGCTGGAATGCAAGGCAGATATTTCAATAATGTAATATTGTGATTTTAGACATAATAAAACAATGCCAGATAATTTTTATCTGTTGAGCCAACCTTGCATTCCTAGGAAAAATCCCACTTTGTCACAGTGTATAATTCTTTTAATATGCTGCTGGATTTGGCTTGCTAGTATTTTGTTGAGTGTTTTGCATCTATATTCATAAGGGATATTGGTCTGATGCCTCTCTTGTACTCTTTGTGTACCCCATTAGTCTTACCCACTTTGCATACTCTGCATTTGGTGAACTCTCAAGCCATCATATCCTCTTGGTTTTCCTCCTAACTCACTGGTGGCTTTTTCTCGGTCTCCTTTGATGCATCCTCCTTTTTTATTTCTTTACCTCTTTGAAGTGCCCTAGGGCTCAGTTCTTCTTCCTCTTCTCTTCTTACAGTCCCTTTGTAATCTCATCCTCTCTTGTGGCTCTTAATGCTGTGTATTCCAAAACCCTCCCACTTATTATCTCTACTAGACATCTTCCCCAAAATGCTTACTCATATCGCTATTGGATGTGTAATCAACATTTCAAATTTAACAAATGCAAAACATAATTTCTGGTCTCCCCATGACAACCTGCTCTACCCACAGCTTTCTTTGTCTCATTTGACAACAACTGCACCTTTCAACTACTCTGTATGCGAATCTTCAATACCCTGCACACCTATCCCCTGTATATCTCAAACTCCGACTGTTGCCTGTCCCACTGACTTCTGGATGACCACTTGTTCTGACAGCACTACTGAGGTGCTCTACTTTCGCTGGCATTCCTGTTCCCAACTAGTCCTGATGAGGATTCATACCTCCGGGTATTGTTACTGCTTCCAGGACACCCACCTTACAACTAGAGTTGCTAGTACACAGTAGGAAACTAGAGCAACCATGTGAAATGAATGAAGCCCCTTCAGGCTGACAAATGAAAGAAATTAGACTACAGTCAAGTACTTGTCACATTCATTTTCCACACAGCTAATAGTGATCTGGTTGAAATGTAAAACTGTGTCAGTCCTATACTTAACACCTTCAGTGGCTACAAACTATTTACCAACTTCTCAACATGGTAGGGCAAGCCCTTCCCCCCCGCACCACACCCCCCATATCTGACTCCTGTCTACTTCTGTACATTCATCTCCCACTACTCCCCAACTCAGCCTTAGAGGTCCAGCCACTCTGAAATAATCACATTTTACTGCACACACAATGCTGTCTCTTACTTCCTTTGCTCTGCTCATACCTGAAGAGCCTTTCGTATCTTCCTGACCAGCTGGCTTTTTTCTGGCCAATTCTCACCAGTCCTTTAAAATTCAGCTACGGCATAACCTTCTTCATCAAGCCATTCCCCGACCCTCTATGCTGGTTTAGTTATTTCCTATATGTTCTTCTAAATATTTCTATCACTGTGTCACCACATTGCAGGGCAAGCACCCTTTATGCACACGTCTCCTCCACAGGAATAGAAGCTCCTTGAGAGCAGGAACTATCTTATTGTTAATGTTCCAGCTCCAAACAATCTCCATTGTATACCGAATGAAGGTCAGATGGGTTTTGATAAAAACAATTAAATCATTGACAGCAACGAGAGCAGTGGCATTTGATCCCTAGCACTGACTTATCTTGACGATGCTGATGAGTTCTGATTGTAGAAACTCCTTTCACGCCCCTCCTGCGGCACCCAGCTCAGGGTTTGCCTGGGTCACAGGAGTGCTGAAGGCGTATTCTCTCAACTGAAGTATCAAAACTGGTTGTTCCTGCTTCTTTGTGCATATTGGAGAGAGAGGTTGGGGTCGCACAAAGCTAGTCGCTTAACCTCTCTAAGCACTGTTTTTGTCATGGGTAAAGGCAGTAATAATACCACCAATCTGGGAACCTGATTTCAATAATATGTGAAGAGCCATTAACACAGCTTAGAACAGAGTAACCATTTAAAATCAATGTTAGATTGAATTATGTTAGTCCTGTGGTCCTTGGCACATATGAAAAAACCCTTTTCTAGAATTCAGATGTAAATTCATTTTTGAACAGTACAAAACCAACCTGTTTCATCTAATTTCAAAATGTAACACTTACCTTTCTTCTGAAGATGAATGAACTGACCAATACTCTAGAGATACATGGAAATAAAGAAGAGTCGCAATTGGGAAAAGCTCAGGCTGGACAAGTTTTATATATATTGAAATATGAAATTGTCTAATATTTACCAAATCTCCTTCATGCTTTTCAGGTGACCGTCTCCATTCTACTTCAAGGGAGACAATAACATGTTAGAGAAGTGATCCCCGAATCAAAGGCTCACCACTTTATGTTATTCTCATATGTGGTTTTAGAAGATGGCAAGGAAGGAGACCAACCATTTTTCTTACCTTCTGGTGATCAGAACTACTCTTTTCTGGAAGTGCAAGCTTTTTCTGAAACCATGTACAAATCTTTACGAGCACAATCTCAAAACTAATTCCTAGGAAAATTAAAGAAGATCAGCACCCAAACATTTTCAGAAACCCAGGATTCTAGAAGGCCCCATAAGTTAAAAAATATGTTATCTTCCAGTCCACCCATCACAGCATTTATAAATACATAAAAAAAAAGCACTGACGGTTTAATACGTTTTGTGAAAGAGACTGATGTCTCACGCTGAAGTCCTCCTCACCTCGTAACCACACGCAGCTCCTGCCAGCAGAAAACTCCCAGGGCTGCTCAGAGTCTCATCAAGGGCAGCAGTGATTACATAAAGTGAGGCGTGTGTCATAGTGAGTGTTCACCAGCACTCATAGCAACTTACTTTAGCAGTAATAAGGGTTCATTTGTGAGATGTGTGCTGCTATAAGTGGTTTTTTTTTTTACTTAAAAATTTTTAATAATACTCCATTAATTCCACAAAAAAAAACCCCACACAATTCTATAGAGAATCCCTTAGCATAGTTGCGTTATCACTGCCCCATAATTCAAATACAGGGCAAATTTGAATTAGACATAACTGTTTTCTATTACTAACAGGAATAGTCTATTTTATGCTTCTATATGATGAGGAAAATATAAATGTAGGGTTTCTAGGTTTAGAAAAAACAAACCTAAACAAAACTGAATGCCCTAGTATAATTTACATTTCAGATAAATGCCAAATAATTTTTCAGTATAACAATGTCCCCTTGTTATGACATAGGACATGATAGCTTGTCTCTTATGAAAAGTTTTCTGTCATTATTTTTTCAAATAGGTATTCAAGTCCTTGTTCTCTCTCTTCTACTTCCAGCACCACCCTTGCCGTGAGAATGTTGTTAAAGTGTTGATTCATTCATTCTTTCATTTAGCAAATATTTGAGTAGCTTCTTTGCACCAGGCAGACTCTCCAGAAGCTTCTCCACGGTCCCTAGACCCTGTGGGAGCCAGTATTGGGAACGTCCACACCCGTCTAGGAAGCATTACCAGATGTCACCGAAGGATCAGCAAACGTTGGCCAAGCAAAGGGGATGGGAAAGGGGGTGAAGTTGGAGCAGAAAGATGTAGAGGAATTGTTAGGAATTTAAAGGGTGTTTTGGGCTGGAAGAGAGAAAGGGAGGGCTTTAGAGACGACTTCCGGGATGGATACTGGCCAGCCGATGTGGAACCGAGAGCGCTGCTCTCTCTTACAAACATGGAGGGTTTGATGGCACGCATTTTTACCTTTTAATCTCAGTCCTACTTCCCTTTCATATGCTACTTATTTTGCTTTACCTAATTTTCCTCATAAGTGTGCAGTCTTATATGTCTTGCTGTATTGTATGCCTTTTACTGAAATGTGGTAAAACATTTTAGCTACACACTGATTGAGGTGTATACTCAAAAACAAACCGACAATTTGACAGAGACTTCCTTCCAAATTGTTGCAGTTCATTCATGGCATATGTGCCTTAGTATTTATAATGAATGCCCTCCATGTGAGGGCGCACCCAAAATACCCGAAATTTATTTATAAAAATTTGTGTATTTATTCTTACATGTTTAAACGTCAGCCACCTTCAAAGTATTTTACATTTGATGCAATACACTTATTGAGACATTCTCCCCACTGCTCAAAACAGTTTTTGAACGCATTGATTTCGATGCCTTTTAGTGCTTCTCCCATTTTTTGTTTCACCTCTTCCACATTGGCAAGACATCTCCCTGCAAGGACTTTTTTCATCTGGGGAAACAAAAAAAGTCACTCAGGGCGAGAGCAGATGAATAGGGAGGGTTGGGCACCCGGGTCAAGCCGTTTTTGGTCAGAACTGCTGAACACTCAGGGTGGTGTGGGCAGGTGTGCTCATAAATCACCCATCACGAAATGGGCAAACACACGGAAAGAGTCTTCAAAAAAAAATTCACTGAAGCCGAATGCAGCCTCTCACAATTCCAGCTGGTGCACTGATACAGATGGGTTCCTAGAACACTCACCTGGAGTGAGAAGCCTCTACTACAAGGGGTCTGTTCTCCAGAAGATAATTCTTTTTTTAGAGGGAGTTCCCCCTTGTACAATTAAAAAGTTAAAATGAGGATAGAGCAGACAGAAGGACAACCATAAAACTATGAAGAAAATGCTTTTCATAAAAACATACATGTTTGCCTAATGCTATTATAACTGTGGGACAGAGACTTGATAATAGTTCTTGCTTCAAGGAGCCTGCATATGCTTTTGGATTCATGAATCCAGTACTAGAAGAAGCCAGGAAATAAGGCCTAAGCTATGTGTCAAAACCATCCTAAACTGTTCTAAAGCGCTAGGCTAAGCTTTGGTCTAACTTCTTAAGTGGCTGTAAGGCTTTCTGCCTGGAGTTTTGTGAAGCTATCTTCCCTAATCTTTGCTGATGACTACGAAACAGAGAAACCCAAACCAGGCAGTTACTCCGTTTGCTGTGGTGGAAATAGATAGGGTAGTAACAAAGATACCTGAGAAACAATATTATGTGTGACTTTTAGGAAAGTAAGAAAATAGATTTCATTATCTATTCTATATTCTGAATTTACAGGGCCTGCATTGATTCGAATGAAGACAGCAACTTGAGTTAAATCTTCTCTATTGAGAAACTACAAAGAAGCCCAAGAATGTGGCTCCTTTTTGACCAGCTGAGATGTTGAATTACTTCATTAATCTGTATGATGATGGAAGCCTGTCTCTATTGTGACCAGTGAGGTCTTCTTTTTCAGATTTGCTAATTAGAGTTAAATTTACCAAGTGCAAGATGATAAATTCCTATAGCCCAAAGCGGCCTTGTAGAGAATTTAATCTAGAGATTCCAGCTGAAGAACTAGGTCTGGAGTAATAAACATGATTTGACTCCCCAGCAAGGTGTTGTTTCTTAAAGTCATAGCCATGTGGGATCCGTTCTAAGAGTACCAGCATGGTCCCAGCATGCGCGCGCGTGCGCGCACACACACACACACACACACACACACACACACACAAAGTCATCAGCGTAATTCACCTAATGAACAGTAATTTCACTTCCGAATATTGTATGCACCCTTTGAGAAATTCCAGCTTTTCTGAAACAACACAAAATGCCACAGCGAAGATCTTTTTACTTCACTCTTTGTACTCTTGGGTGACACAGTCTAAATAACCATCAATAAATGAACAGGTTTTTTATTTTTATTTTTAAATATATTTTCTCGATTATGCTGTTACAGTTGTTCTGATTGTTTTCCCTTTGCCCCTTCCGCCTGGTACCCTCTTTCCTCCAGCAATCCTCTCCTTAGTTCATGTCCATGGGTCATGTGTGTAAGTTCATTGGCTTCTCCCTTTCCTACACTGTACTTAACATCCCCCCATCTATTTCGTACCTGCCAATTATCCTTCTTGATCTCTGCAGCATTTCCTCCATTCTCCCCTTTCCCCTCCCAGCTTCTAACCCTCCAAATTATCCCATACCTATGATTCTATTACTGTTCTGGTTGTCTACTTAGTTTGTTTTTGTTTTTATTTTTTAGATTCAGTTGCCGATACTTGTGAGTTTATTGTCATTTTAATATTCATAGTTTTGTTCATTTTCTTAAGTAAGTTCCTTTAATGTTTCATGTAAAATGGCTTGGGATGATAAATTCTTTTAGCTTTACCTCATCTGAGAAGCACTTTATCTGCCCTTCCATTCTAAATGATAGCTTTGCTGGGTAGAGTAATCTTGGTTGTAGCTCCTTGCTTTTCATGACTGAATACTTCTTTCTACCTGCTTCTTGTCTGCAAGGTTTCTTTTGAGAAATCAGCTGACAGTCTTATGGGAACTCCTTTGTAGGTAACTCTTTGCTTTTCTCTTGCTGCTTTTAAAAATTCCTCTTTATTTTTAACCTTTGACATTTTAATTATGATGTGTCTTGGTGTGGTCCTCTTTGAGTCCCACTTGATTGGGACTCTCCATGCTTCCTGGCCTTGCATATTTATTTCCTTCATCAAATTAGGGAAGATTTCTTTCATTATTTTTTCAAATAGATTTCTAATTTCATGCTCTTTCTCTTCTCTGTCACCCTTGTGATGTGAATGTTGGATTATTTGAAGTTGTCCCAGAGGCTGCTTACACTACCATCATTTTTTTTTGGATTCTTTTTTTTTCTTATTGTTCTGATTGTTTGTTTGTTTGTTTGTTTGTTTCCTTATGTTCCACATGATTGATTTGATTTTCAGCTTCCTTCACTCTATTGTTGTTTCCCTCTAAATTGTTCTTCACTGCAATTAGTGTATCCTTTGTTTCTGACTGGATCTTTTTTATGCTGTCGAGGTCCTTACTAGTTCCTTGAGCATCCTTATAAACAGTGTTTTGAGCTCTGCATCTGATAGACTGCCGATCTCCATTTTGTTTAGCTCTTTTTCTGGAGTTTTGATCTGTTCTTTCATTTGGACCATGTTTCTTTGTCTCCTCATGTGGCTGCCTCCCTGTGTTTGTTTCTATGTATTAGATAGAGCTGTTATGACTCAGTGTCTTGGTAGTGTGGCCTAATATCGTAGGTGCCCTGTAGGTCCAGTGGCACAGCCTCCCCCATCAACCAAGCTGGGTACTCGAGGCATGCCCTTCATGTGGGCTGAGTACACCCTCCTCTTGTAGTTGAGCCTTGATTGCTGTTGGCAGGTCAATGGGAGGGATTTACCCAGGCCAGTTAGCTGCAAGGACTGGCTATGACCACTGACCACCACTTTCTGCCCTCTGTAGAGGATCAGCTGTGCAGGGGCAGAGTGGTAGTTTTTCAAAGTGGTCTGTAGCTATTCCATGGGCACTGGCCCTGGGGGTTCTCAGGTGGTGCAGGCTAAGGTCTATGTTTTGCACGGGACCACCCTGCCTGAGCTATAAAGCAGTCTGAGATGGCTGCTACCCGTGCTGGACTTGAAGATTCCCAGGCAAAGCCAGGCTGTGAATCCAGGCTGGCTGCTGCTAGTGCCTGGCCTGGAGCTCACTGACGGCTGCTGTTGTTTGTTCGCTAGGATTTAGGAAATCATGAAGCAGGAGCCATTCATATGGAAGAGCAGCTTTGGTGGGCCTGTAAGTTGGGTGGGGTGGAGTCTCTAGGGATCTCCAAGGTGGGTCAGTGTTAGCCAGGTTGGTGGAGTCTCAAATATGGCACCAGCCTGCCAGCTCTGTGGCTTTGTGGGAGGAGGATTCAGAAAAGGGACAGTGGCCTTTGCTCACCCTGATGCCAAACACTTCAGCCTCTCCTAGTATGCCACTGGTGCCCTACCAGCTGCTACCCTAGCGTTGGATGGAGCTCAGAGGGAGTGAATCTGAGTAGGTGAGTCCTTGTATAGGTTCCTTAAGAGGGGCTTCAGCGGTTTCTTCCACCAACTTAAGCCCTGCTGGTTTTTACAGCCAGAAGTTGTGGGAACTTATCTTCCTGGCACTGGAAAGGGGCCTAGGCTTGGGGGGGGGGGGCCTGGTGTGGGGCTGGGCCTGTCGCTCCTGAGAGATCCCTCCTGAATTTCTTTCCACCACAGGTGGGTGAGAGCCCAGCCTGCTCTGTGTGTGCGCGTCTCCTGCCAGTCTGGATGGATGTGGTTTCTTTAACTCCATAGTTGTCAGACTGCCATTCAACTCAATTTCTGATGGTCCTGAGTGATGTTTTTTCTGTATTTTAGTTGTAATTTTGATTTGGTTGTGCAAAGAGGCAAGCCATGTCTGCCTATGCCACCCTCTTGACCAGAGGATGGCACAAATAGATTTAAAAAAAAACTGTGTATTACTCATGCTGTGGCGTATTATACAGCAATCAAAACAAATCAATTTACCTATACTTATATCTATAAATCTCAAATACTTAAATCTTAATTAAAAATATAATTGTAAAACATGCCAGATAACACCAGTCAATATTCATGGGTATGTGCGTTCATATGGTAAAAATGCCGATGGGAAGAACACACACACCAGCTCCTGGATAGTGGCTGCTCCTGCTGAGGAAACAAGGACAAGGAAGTAGGAAGGCTTTAACTCTTCATCACCCCTCCCTCTACTTCATTAAGACGTAGCTGAATAGCTGCAGTACAATCATATATGCTCTGTGTGTGTGTGTGCAATTGGGAGGTTCTGATAGGTGGGTGCTCCCAGGAAACCACCACCACTGTCAAGGTAATGATCACATCCATCACGCCCGCCAGTTGGGTACCTTCCTTTGTAAATCAGCCTTGTCTCTACCCACACCCCCAGGTAGCCAGTGAACTGACTCTAGATCATTTTGCACTTTCTAGGATTTTATGCAAGTGGAATAAAAATATGCTTTTTTGGCTCGCCTTATTCAGAGTAATGGTTTGAAATTCATTTATGTTATGGTTATAAACAGCTTGTCCCTTATGGATGAGTAGTAATTCATCATGTGAACACATCATGATTTGTTTATTCACTCACCTCCTGATGGACATTTTGCTCATTCCAACCATGGGTACAAGCTTCTGTGGAAATATGTTTTTGTTTAATTTAGAATGATATAAGAGAACTGATTAATTATAGTAGCTATATATTGAACTTTTAAAGAAACTTTCAGGCTGTTTTCCTCAGTGGCTGCACCCTCTACATTCCGCCAGCAGAGTGTGAGGGCTCCAGAAGCTCCACATTCTTGTCCACACGTGGCGTGGTCAGTCTGCTCAATGTTAGCCATTCTAACTGGGAAGGGGTGGTGGCACTGTGTGTGTGTGTGTGTGTGTGTGTGTGTGTGTGTGTGTTTGGTTGGTGAGGAAGGGGAGAATTACATTAAAATCCAGCTTTCCTGCTCTGGCCAGGTGACTCGGTTGGGACGTTGTCCTGTACACCCAAAGGTTGTGGGTTCAATCCCCATTCAGGGCACATACCTGGGTTGTGAGTTCCATCCCCAGTTAGGGTGTGGACCAGGGGCAAGTAATCAATGTTTGTCTCTCACATCAGTGTTTCTCTCTCTCCCTCTCTCTCTAAAATCCATAAACATATCCTCAGGCAAGCTGAGGATTTACAAAAACCAAATTACATTTATGTTTCTAGAGTAGTTTACAAATGGCTCCTTGAGGACCTTTCAGCTTTTTTGTTCCATGAAGTTCCCTCGTTGAAGCAATAACTTGGAAAGCAAGGTATTTTCACAGAGTTCACTTTGTTTTATTCTTCTTACTGTGATTTAATAGTAAATACAATGCAGGAGCAGGACAGAACCCTTTAAAATCTCCATTCTTTTTGTCCATTAAATCCATTGTCTTTTTTTACTCCTTTAATTCCCATATTCTGTTTCATCATGTCTTTCTCTTAGTTATTTTTTCTCTCTGCATTCCTATAACTAATCCCACTTTTCCCTTCATCCAAATGTCCTGTCAAATGCAACGGTGTTCTGGTGGCATGAGAGCGTGAATGGCGTGGTAAGCTGATGGTCAGGTCTGCCTCTGTCACCAGTGGTAGAGATCTAAGTTGGGGCAGTGGCCTCTACCATGTCGGCTTGCGACCTGAAATGTCTCCTGGAGCCAGTCCTGGGCCTTTCTGTGTGACTTTGGGGGGCAGACAGTGGACATGAATGTGTGGTTCACATACTCCAGGAAGCCTGTTTCAGGGCAGGGGCCAGCACAGGGGGATCCTGCTGGACTGCAGCCTCTTCCCCAGCATGAAGCAGGTTCCGTCATGTTTTGGTCTGAACCCTAACATGCAGACCAAACTGGGTCTGACTCTTTTCCCTCAAGAACAGGGGGTGAGCCCTGGCTGGTGTGGCTCAGTGGACTGAATGCAGGCCTGTGAACCGAAAAGTCATTGGTTCGATTCCCAGTCAGGGCACATGCCTGGGTTGCAGGCCAGGTCCCCAGTTGGGGGTGCATTTATCGATGTACGTCTCGCACATTGATGTTTCTTCCCCTCTTTTTCTCCCTCCCTTCCCATCTCTCTAAAACTAAATAAATAAAATATTTAAAAAATAAAAGAAGTTACCACTTATGAAAAAAAAAGAATACGGGGTGAATCCCACGGCAGTGAGAGACCTCACTCTTGCCTGGTGTCCCAAGTCTGAAGAAGCAAAATTTTAAGAATGAATGACCTTGGTGACTACAGCTGGCAATGCTGTGCTGTGTGTTTGAGAGGTGCTACAAGAGTAGAGTTTCATGTTCTCACTGTAGCGACAAAATAGTAATTACAGGAGGGAGAGGGTGTGATAACTAAACTTACTGTGGTAAAACAGTTTATGACACATAGATGTATCAGATCCTCACAATGTATGCCTTAAACTTACATAATGTTATATGTCAATTATATGCCAATAAAGCTGGGGTGAAAAAAGAACAGATACCCATGAGCTCTGGGATCCCTTACTGTGGGGAGAGGCTGCTTGCCTTGAATTTCCTTGCAGTATTCTCAGGGAGGGGGTGCTAGTTCTAGTATCTCTCCCCCTGAGAGCTTCCACAGGCTCCCCACTTCTCTTCAGCCTGCGTCTTCCTCTGGCTACTCCCTCAGACTCACTCACTGCGCGTGACTGGCGTTCTCTGACCCAGGCTACCGCTCTGGTATTTGCTGATTGTGGTCCAAGTGTTCTCAGAACTTTGACCCAAGAAAGTTCTGTGAGGCTGGAGCCCTCCAGTTAGGCCCCATTTGACCAGGAGTTTACTTCTGGGGATCTTCAGTTTAAAAATGAAGACACTGAGACTCAGAGAGTTCAAGTCATTTGCCCAAGGTCACACGGCTAGTTGCAGACCTAGGATTTGAACACAAGTTTTCTAGTTCCAAAGTTTATTTCTCACCTCTATACTACACTATTCAGCTCACTAACCAAAGTTCATTCCCAAACAGGTCAAGTTGCTTGAATCATAGTTTTATATTCACTAGGAAATAAAATCACAGGGAACACTGACTGCTGCTATTTTCAAATTTACATACAACTGTAGAAATTGCTCACCTTTTTCCTTAAACTACCCCGTATGGAAATGTGATTATTAAGCTTCATGAGTGATGAAGATGAAACAATTTGCAGGATGTGTCATCTAGGACGCACCCAAACTACACGTGGCGCACTGACAAAAGTGGTTTCCCCATCGAAATAACTTGTAAATATCTCGTGCCCGTTTGACATTCAACATAAACTCTGACTTTGGCAGGTAAGCCCACAGACTCACCGTCCAATCGTATAGGATTCATAACTGTGTTCCAACATTATGAACAAGGGCAGGCCAGGGGTGATGGCCTGAACTCAGGATCCCAAGCTCCTGGTCCATGTTCAGATCTAGCTTTTCTTTTATCTTGTTTCCTTACACTCTCCTGTGGTCCAGAACGAAGTGCGTACTCAGAAGGCCTATTGTAAACTCCAGGTACTACCAGTAGATTCCAGAGACACTTCCACGGTGGAAATCCCACACAGAACAACACTCCCCTTCCCATAAATCCCTTCCCATAAGGGAACAACACTGCCTCCCATAAAACCTTATCAAAGTGAGCTTAATTTTTCTAATTATAAGAGAAATACATGTTTCAATATTTTGGCAATTGGAAAGTACAGAAAAGTGTGAAGAAAATAAACACAACAAATACTCTGACCTGGCAGAGATAGTAACTGTCAAGTTTTGTCAAGTATTCCTAGTGTTTTATATGCAGGCACATATACACACATATATCACATTTATTTTTTAAATACACAGTACAATATAACTGGTCTATCACCAGCCCCTGAACTGGCCACTATTAATGCCCACAGGGCTCCATGTGCACCTCCACTGCCCAGCCCCTCTGTCTACTGCCTGGTCACAGGTAAACAGGGGTGTTTATGGTTATAACTTCCTGGTTTCTTCTTAAAGTAAAACTAGCACACACACACACTGTACATACACTTATGTTTCTTTTCCTTTTTTTCCCCCACTGAGCCTTTCCCCAAGACCATCAAATATTATCGGAGCACCTGACTGTACCATAACCCAGAATATGAATGTATTGTAGCTTTTTTAACGAAACCTCTGAATGTTGGCCATATTTGTTATTTTAAATTTTCTGCTACTCTAAATCACTCAAGCTATTCAAGATAAATCTTTGTACGAACCGATGATGATTTCTCTGAGATGTGTCCTTAGACGTGGAATTTCAGGGTGAGATGTATTAAGTCTTTGACCCTCTGTCCCTCTGCCCTGGAAGCCATTTCTGTGCTGCCCACCTGGGTCATTCTGACGTCAGTTTTTGGACGAGCCATTAGTCTCCTCCCTATACACAGTCGGGCGCTTTTACTGCTGGCGGCCTGTGCTCTGCTGCCTCCTCGTAGAAGTGCAGGTCCATGGTTTGTACTTCCTCTTCTTCAGAGATGCCTAGGGAATCCTCACTCCTCAGAATTTTGGAGTTCTTGAAAACATGCAAGTGGACCTTTTTCCTTTAAAGAAATAGGGATTAATACCACTGACTTCAGACTCTGAATTTTTCTTACACCTAGGGTGATTGAGCTACCAATTCTTCACAGTGGGCCTTCTGTTCATAATTGTTTTTTTTTTTTTCATTTCTGAGGGTAAAAGTATACTAACCTGAGATTTTTCTCTCCAAAAGGCAAGGTAGGCAGCAGGTTATCTTGACTAGAGTAGGGGACCCAAATGGGGAACTTGCTCACTAGGCGACACCATCTCCCTGAACCTCTGGACCCGCACAGCAGTGACATACTGGGGTGTTTCCCCACACATGGGGTCTGAGCATGGCATCCTGTAAATAGTAGGCTCTTAGCAAATGCCTCACACATAAGGGAGTCTAAAGTCCCCTGCTCTAAAACTGTGATTCTAGAGATTTTGTTCCAGAAGAATGCCACATCATTAGGATTTAGACTGAGAATGTACAATATTTTCTATACTTCCCAAAAGTTTAGACCCCAGTGTAGGCAGGTAGTTTTGAAGTGGCCAAGGCCAGAGACCTGATATGGACCTGGATGTAGGTAAGCTGACAGGGCCAGAAGGACAGGAAGCAACCCTCTGCAGCAGCTACGATCGTTAACGTTGTCTTTCATGACCAGGTGTAGGGGAGTGTAGGGGAGTGTAGGGGAAGGGAGGAAGTTTCTCTGCATGACCTGGAATGGGTGCTGTCTGGTCCTTCAGGAGGAAGATCTTTGGATAACAGAAGCCATCTTTATTTATTTATTTTTTAAGATTTTATTTTAGTTTTAGAGAGAGGGGAAAGGAGAAAAGACAGGGAGAAAAGCATTGATGTGTGGTTGCCTCTCTCACACCACCTGTTGGAGATCGGGCCTGCAAACCAGGCATATGCCCTGACTGGGAATGGAACCACAACCTGTTGGTTCACAGGACGATGCTCAATCCATTGAGCTATGCCAGCCAGGGCCAGAAGCCATCTTTAGATAGCAGAAGCCAAAGGAAGGAATGTTGCCAGATTCCCATTCCAAGTGCTCCTTACAGCCTTTCGTGGCCTACTGTACTGACGAAAGCAGGTCTGTGCCTAAGTACAGGCCGAAGTTGTGGTTCTAATATTCATACATATGAATAAATATAGGTTTTGTTTGTAAAACTTTTAAACTCATTGCATGTTAATTTTGATCTGTGTTAGTAACTAGTGAATATTTTCCATATTCCAGGTAGATTGTTATGTGCTATGAATGCATTATTTCATTTAGTATCCATGACAAGTAGATACTCTCAAGTAGATCTTACTTAGCTGTTTCACAGGTATAGAAACTGAGGCATGGAGAGGTTAAGTTGCTTTTGTAAGACCACAGAGTTGGCAGGTCTGAGATGCAAACCCAGCCTCTTTTACTCCAAAGCTCATTTTATTTAGCCTGCAAAGTCATACTGCTTTGCTTATGACATTCATCATATTCTGCCTCAATTGGCAAGCATCTGTCCGAGTTCTGCCTTATGAGTCTTTCCGGAGCATTTACCTTACTTCTCTCTTATTAGCCTGAAATGCCATACACACAGCAGGCAAACAGTGCTGTTTGCTATTGATTCAAGCAGCAACCTGGTCTGTGGACCGAACATCACAGACTGTGGGGGTTCTCCTCAACTTTTATTTTGAAAATTTTTCACTTACAGGAAAGTTTCAAGACTAATGCAGTGAACATCCACATATGTTCTACCTAGATTCACCAATTGGTTAACATTTTGTACCTTTGTTTTTTGTTTTTTTCTTGACCTTTTGAGTCAGTCGCAGACACATGCTATTTCACTCCTAAGTACTTTAGTATGTATCTCCTAAAACCAATGCCCTGTTGACATAACCAAGATACAGTTATCGTTCCCAGAAAATTTCACATTGTTGCAATTCTAATATACTCTACATTCAAATTGTCCCAATAATGTTTCTCAATAGCTGGGGTTTGTTGTTGTTGTTTATCCAGGATACAATTGGGGATCACATTGCTTTTAGTATATTTTTCATCTCCTTTAATCTAGAACAGTTCAGTAGGCTTTTTCTTTCTTTTATGAAATTTACATTTTTAAAGAGACTAGGCAGTTGTTTTGCAGAATGTCCCTCAATGTGAGTTTGTTTCCTCACGAACAGAGACAAATTGCATACTTTTGGCAAGAATAATTATCGTTCTGTCCTCCGTGCATCACATCAGAGACCATATGATGTCAGTCTTATTTCTTTAATGTGAAGGTTCTCTTTTCTCTTTAGTAAGTAATCTAATGGTGATACTTTGAAACGGCATAAATATCCTCAACCATTCTGCATCCACTGTTAATTTTTGCTTGAATCAGTTGTTGGTGGTTCCAAAGTGATGATGTTCTACAATATTTCTACAATTTCTTCTACATTTATTAGCTGGTATTCTTCTCTAAAGAAGAGATTTCCCTCCTTCTTGCCCTCTGAATTATAATCTACCTATGGCTGCCAGTGTGTCTTGAATACATGACGTCACTCACATCCCTCGGGGGCCCGTTTTTTCTCATCCTTAAGGTGAGATGACTTATGGGTCACATTCACGAATTTTAGTCAGTCGCTGACTTTCCCATAAAGCTCTGCAAGGTATCCGTCAGGGAATGAAAAGGTCAGGGTCGGACGTGCCAGGCCACAGCATCCACCAGCGGAGAGTACCACATCCCCTCCGCCCGCCTTCGCCTTGGCCCTTTCCTTGACGACAGTAACTAGTAACCTCCCAGCGTTCTCGCGAGAGCGAGCCCCTTTAGGAACAAAGGTGCGATTCCCCCAGGCTTCTCCCGCCTGGCGTCAATCTCTGCCCTAGACACCTGCGTGCCGGGCTCTGCCGCGCACGCGCGCATATCGAGCCAGACAGTTGGTGGTGTTGGTTCACTCCAGCTGTCCTTCTCCGCACGCAGCCCCGCGGCGCGCGACCCCGGTGTGACACCACGGCGCTTACGCGGTGCGGAGGGGCTGGGGCGCGCAGGCGCCGCAGGGGGAGTAAAGCCGCGCAGGCGCGGACGGCGTTGGTTGAAGAAGACCTTCAGCGTTGCCCTAGCGGAGTACCTGCTCTCTGGGTGGAGGTGAGGGGGGCCGAGTCCGCGGGCCGGGTGGGGGTACTGGGGCTGTTTGTCACCAGCTACACAGGGGCCCGACGACAGGCAGGCTTATCGGAGGGGTCGGAGGGAGAGAGCAGCCCAACGGGGCGCGGCGGGCCGGGCCGCGGACCGCAAAAGGGACCTTGCTCCCCTGGCCGGCTCAGGTGATGGGGCCGCCGCGCTGGCGGGGCAGGCGGCGCTGCGAGCATGGAGCCGCGACCCTCCCTCCGCCTAGTTTGCCTACGGGACTTTGTTTCCAGGGGTCAAGCCAGAGCAGAGAGGAAGTTGGTTTCTGGGGAAGTTGGGGCCTCGAACCCCCAACCCACTCTCCGCCCCCAGCTTCCTTTCTGGAATTGTTCAGCATCAGGGGAGCCCTTCCCACTCACCGCCGAAGGGAGAACGCTGTACGTGCAACTTAAACAGGAGAATTGAGGAACAAATCAGGGTCTTTACTGACTGTGTGGTTATTGAGTAAAGTAGTATTACCTAGTTAACGCCCTCCCTTCCCCCGTTTGCATCTAATGCAACCTCGGTACGTTGTGCATGGCTTAAACAACAAGTGCATTTTGTAGAGCTAATAGAAACACCTGATGATAGCTTTGCTCTCCAGTAACGTGAAGTCTCTGTGACTTTTCGATTTTTTGCTTGATCATACCAGTCATGCGTGTCGTGTCCCATCAGAGTCGTGGGCCTGAAAAAGTAAGCTTGAACCAGGCAGAACTGAGATCAGTTAGTAAACTAAAACAGCTGCACGCCTTTTGCAAAGTGTCTGGTAGTGGTTTTTGAAAAGAAGGCAGAATACCGAAAGATTGGGATGCGTCCCTAGATGGATGTTTCTAAACATTTAAATGCAGCTTGTTCTTTTGTCAGGAGGTGAAAAATCAGACTGTAAAGCCTCACCATTTTTACTTGAATGTATAGTGCCCGCTTTCCTGTACTTTATGATAGCCTTCCCAAATGATAGTTTTCTGGTGAAATTTCAACAGATACCAGCATCAGTTGTGATCATAAAAAATAATCTCATTGCAATTGGCAAAGTGTAAGATGTATAGAATTGGTCATTTGAATACAAGGAACTGATTGTAAAATAATTGCTCTGGACATGAACTCTGAAACCTTGTGACTTATAATAAGGTTTTATTATGGTATGAGTCAGTACACTTATCCCGACCCTTTTCATCTTTTCTTTACTCTTTCCCCCTGACCGTGGGTGTGGGTGTAGGTGTAGGTGTATGTGTATTACACTGTTCCCTTAACATACAGTGTCATATTTGATGGGCTTAGGTAAAGAAACAAAATTTTAATGAATTCACAATTAAGAAGTGCATCTTAACTTAGGCAGAAACTTAGCAGAAGGCCAGATTAAGACCCAGGCTAAATATAAGTACACATTGGTTTGCATGTGTAGGTAGTTCAGGCATAGTAATTGCAAGGGTTAGCTGGTGCTCTGGAATTTTCTGCTGTAGTGATTGGGGCTAATGAGGCTGCCTCAGGTGGTTCTGCAATGGGTTGCACATGGCTTTTGAGACGCTGCAGGAGATTTCCCGTCATCCAAAGAGGGCGAAGGAATGGCATGTTCAGCAGTGTTAACAGAACTGAGAATTTCCACCTGAGCGCCATAGTGTCAGCCGAAAAGCTGAATATAAGTAGGCAAGAGGAGAAGTCAAGGCACTTTGGGATTTTGAAGGCTTTAACTTTAGAGTGTACAGCAATTTGGGGGAAGCAGATTACTGGAGGTAGAATTTATCGTATTTCTGGTTAATAGGTAAGATATAGCACTTTATTTTAAGGACAGCTTTGAGAGAGGGCATATTCTGGATAAGTGAATACATTTCAATTAGTATGGTAATTCTTTAAATTAAAAGCTAAACTTCAGAGTGTTAAAAATGTTAACCCTGAAGATTTCTAATGCAGCTGTTCAAGCTTACAGTTCCTTAACAAATTCACCTTGTTGCCTAATAGAGCTCTTTGCCTTTACAACAGCCCAGGAAATGTTTTTCTAATGTAAATTTTCCTTTTCTTAAAGCAAGAAAGTTAAATTAACACATTTCTCCTTCAGCCTATGGGAAATTTCTTTTCTTTGAAATGTGATCTTGAAGATGACCTCTGGACTTTCCTGAGAAAAACCCTTTTATTCCTTTTTTTGGGAAAGCTCCTTGTAAAGGAACAGTATGCCTTCTCAGCTTTGCTTGCATTAGGGTATAAGCTTTAATGATTTCAAAGGAAGAGAAAACCTCTTCTCTCAGCACTAAATAGTAGAAGGACAAAGGATGAATAAATACTAAATGGTTATTTTTATTCCATTGTCCCCATTTTTCTTGATAAGATATGTGTAACACACCAACTTACTGTGACCTAGGAAAGGCTGCCAAGGATGTCTTCAACAAAGGATATGGTAAGTATGGTTTTTGTAAATGTTCAATTTTGGGTAAGGGTTAATATTGAATGCCTGTTATACTGTGCTGGTAAATGAGGTTAAGTCAACATTAATGTGTCTCATAAGGTTTAAGGGGATAACTATTCACAGGTTGTTAGACTTCATTTTTTAGAGGTTGAGTCCCACAGGCTTTACAAACAATTGTGTGTGTGTGTGTGTGTGTGTACACACACACAGTTAATATTATCTGTGAGACCAAATAATGTAAATCTGTAATATTATACCACTCTGGCTAGCGCTGGTACCTTTAAAGTAGGGGTGCATTTTTCCGTCTCCAAATAATGGCCTTGTTTTTGTGGGAGTGAAGACACAACTTTTGACCGCTTTGCAGAACGTATTTTTTGATCCAAATAGATATTTATTTTTAGTTTTTAAAGTTTAGTCTTTAAATTTAACTTATTGTGTTGTACACATTTGGTTTTTTTATTAACTAGTAATGTTAATTGTGTATATTTTAAGCTTGTATGTATATCTGCATGGTATTTTCTAATAATTCTGGTTCTCAGAATAGTGCATATTCCTTTATCACTTGTTCTTTAACTTACCACTTTAACATACATTTAGTATTTTAAGGGGGTTAAAAATTATGCTTAAGTTATTTCATTATAATTCACTTTCTCTTGAAACTCTCACCTAAGGTGAACACTGTCTATTTTCCATATGGAAGGTACTATGGACTATTTTCATAGTTTCTAAGTTGCAAAATTTGAAGTGAATGTCATATTTTGTAAGTTACTGTTTTTGTGTGTGCATCTAGGGTTTGGCATGGTCAAAATAGACCTGAGAACCAAGTCATGTAGTGGAGTGGTAAGTACCTAATATATTTTCTGTAGCCTGTAGATGTAGCCTGATTAACTGAAAAGAACCTGTTTAAAAATCAACGTTTAGCCTAGATGTGTGAAACAGCATACTTTTGGCTCTGCGCCCTCCTCCCGACAGCTTCATCCCCCTCTCAGATTTCAGGGAGAACCCTCACTCAGCCACGCAGGCTTTACAGTGTGCGCCATGTCGTCATGCCCTCCCAAATGCGGCACTGAAAACCTGACCTTCGTTGTATTGGGTTCATGCAAGTTCTGTCACCCTTTTACAAGAACATACTAATTTTGGACTGTCCCTTCATGATTAGTTGAAGCAACTGTAGAAATAAAATGCACATAGAAATTGGTTTACAGTTTTTATTGATGTTCATAAAGTCTTTTTTACTGGAAATGAAGAATATAGTAAGAGATACATGTACATACTTCTCAGAGTATCATGAACCAGAGTTTTTACTCAGTAAGTTTCAGCAACTAAATTAACCGTGCATTCACTTCACTTTCTGATTTCTCCTTAGTGGCTGCATCTTTTTTGGTATTACTTTTTCGAACCAATGCAAATTTTATTTCTAGGTATAATGATTTAATTAGAAGGGCAGGAGGAATGTGGAATTCTTACAATACTTTGTCTCATACTTGGTATAATCATGGTTTGTCACTGTCCTTCTTTCCCTGGGTTTTCTAGTGATGAATAGAGACATATGCAGCTGTCCTACTAGGATGGGCATAGTGTATGGCGTTCTGTTAAAATGGAAATATTATACTCACTTAGAGTAGTGTTTCAGAATTTGCTCAAGTCGGGTTTGTGTTGCAAAAACCGTCAACTAAAATTTTATCTCCCTTTCATGCTGCTGTGGTGTGGGAATATTCACTCAGATGGTAAGAAAAACAAAGCATATTTGTGTGCTTGTTTTTATGGCTGCTTTTGGTCTCTGGTACTGATTCCTGATAAATTACATCCAGCACAAATTTATTGCACTTTGATATTTTCATTTTATGCCATCTATTTAACAGTAACATTTTTAAGATTGTTTTGTTGCTTTCTAGCATTTAACGTAGAGCTGTAGATGTTATGTGCATGTTGTAAATGTATTTTGCACTGTTTGATCTAATTATGAAATTAGACAAAAGCAATTATAAGCTTGGAACTGAACTTAGAAAAATAGCAGCCTTCTCATGTGATTCATATCTCTGGTATTTTAGACTTTTGACAGAGCTTCAAACTAAGAAATGATGGTAATAAGGAAGAAAATTAGACTGACTACTCTTTTACCTTGATTTTGAGCACCAAAATTAAGGTTTATATTTGCTATACTTTCAAGTTTATGAAAGGTAAATGTAAAAAATAAAGCACTGGGTAGTTGGATCTACTAGAAACTAGAAGAACACGCCAGTCAAATTAGCTAATTGTGTGAACTGTTAACCATGGTTAGCTTTTTATCATTTTTCACTAAGGCCTTGCCCTACGTGTGCAGCATGATATTTTCTTTGGAAACTTGCTGCGTGGTGTTGATAAACAGATCCAAGTTCCAGTTGTTTCATCAGCCTAGAACCAGAGTTAGGGCGCAGGGTATTCGGTGAAGGGAGGGTTCATGTTGCAGGCAATGAAATGTAACTGGTCAAGTCTGGCAGCATTTCAGAAATGTTCTTTAAAAACAGGGCCCGTCAGAATGGTTTTTTCTTGACAGTTCATAGATTGTCGGTGGCAGGTGTTGGCTGTTTGCTTCCCCCTAGAAGGATATCTTTTTCTAATAGCTTATTGTCATATGACTGAAACGACATCTAAGTCAGGAGGAGGATCTATTTTAAGGCATTCATAGTAACTCTTTGATAGAAAGCACTTTAAAAAGATAGACAGGCAGAGAAGGGAGAAAGAAGGATAAATTATGACTTTGAATTTTGTTAAAAAATGGATAGACATTTTCAAATAATAAAATTGTTTGTGCTTAAAGTTTTATAGATAGTTTTGTGGACAAAAGTAATAAAGTTTTCCTAACAATGAATGTATTAAATGCCACTGAACTCTACACTTAAAACAGTTAAAACGTACATTTTATATTGTGTATTTTGTTACAATAAAAGTAAAATTTAAAAAAGTGATAGAGTTCTGGCCTTATTAAAAGGGAGGAGGGAGGCAAGTGTGTCCTCTGATTTGGGAATTTTTAAGGACTTTAAAATTAACTAATGCCTTAAGAGAACTGATCATCTTTTTTAGGCCATGAAAGTAAAATGTTCAGGGTTCTCTATTTGCTTTTTTAGTGAAGGCATTTATTTTCAGGGAAGGTATTTCTCTTTTAAAGCAGAGAATTTAAGATTTCCATTTAGTAAGAGAATATGAAACAAAAATGCCAGCAGGAGAGGTGGAGCAGTGCAGGGATCTAAAGCTGGTCGGCGCGGTTGGCAACTAGAGAGGAAGACGGGCAGGAAGAAGGGAAGCGGCGCTGAGTTGCTGTGGGGGTGGCCGCCGTAAAACGTTCGTCGTATTGCTGTGTAGCGCACGAACACTGCCTTCTGAACTGGTCCTTTTCTATTGGATGAGCTCCCTTTAAACTAGTTATTTCTTTATTGCTTAGGAATTTTCTACTTCTGGTCATGCTTACACTGATACAGGGAAAGCTTCAGGCAACCTAGAGACCAAATATAAGGTCTGTAACTATGGACTTACCTTCACCCAAAAATGGAACACAGACAATACTCTTGGAACAGAAATCTCTTGGGAGAATAAGGTAAAAGAAAGCATTAGAAGTGATTTGTATGTTAAATTTATCTTGCAGATAAGATGATGAACAAACCCCAAAATGTAACCTGAACGAGATCTTACAACCTATCCAGTAGCCATATTTTTTTCTTTGTACATGGCCTTCTTTGGTATGTCTTATGTTTCTAGAAAGTAAGGGTTTGTGACTACATAATTATCACTCTTCATCTTTATTTGGAATTTTTGTATTTACTCTGTTCTATTGGGTTGGCCAAAAAGTTTGTTTAGGTTTTCCTATAGGATGGCTCTAATAGTGCTTAGTTGTCTTTAACTTCATTTAAAACAATTTTGTTAAATTGTATTGTGACAACAACTGTCATATCAGCCTGCATTTTTTTAAAAACTTACCAAAATTGGGATATTTCTGTGTAGCCATTTTAATATTGAAGGTGGAAGAATGTAACATTTTTGGCATATTATGCTTTATTATTTCAAGAAAGGTAAAATTGCAACTGAAATGTAAAAAAAGGATTTGTGCAGCATGTGGAGAAGGTGCTGTGATTAATCGAATGTGTCAAAAGGGGTTTGTCAAGTTTCTTGGTACTATTGACATTTTGGCCAAATAATTCTTTGCTGTGGGATGTCTTATGCATTGGAGGGTGTTTAGCAGCATCCCTGGCCCCTGCCTACTAGAAGCCAGTAGTGGGAGATAGCTGACATACTCAAAATATCCAAATCAATAATGTTATTGGTGAAAATGAAAACACTAAGCACACTTTTTGGTCAGCCCAGTACATCTGAGCCTCTGCTGGGTAGACCAAACTATTTGCAATGATTTAGTTTTACTTTTGTCATGTAAACATTGCAAAATCAGCTCTACAGAAAAATGTTTCTAAAAGTCTATAATGTTTTTCAAGAGAAAATCTATCAGATATTTGTCAAGGGTCTACTATGTACAGGGCACTACATTTCAAGGTCTGGCTACATGCACATTACCACATATAGGTAATATAAATGGATAGCTGAATAAATAAGTTGTCTTATTAAATAATCAGTTTAACTTATTAACCAATAAATTTTAAGAGAATATCAATATTATTTAGTTGTGTTGGGATTTTGTTGTTTTGAATTGTGATTTACATTACTGGCTGGAAGAGAATTTGACCTTTATAGTTGAACCTGTTTTTGGTGAAAGAATCATGATGATGAAGCCTGGGGGGACGGGAGAGGGATAAAGGAACAAAGAAGAGTAAAGAGGTAATTTATTAAATGTAATATTTGTCTTTCTTTAATGACTTTTTTATTAGAGAGGAAGTTTGAGAAAACTTTAGAATTGGTTTATTGAGTCAAAATAAGAATCAAAAGTTATTAATTTTAAATCTTTATTTTTCAGTTGGCCGAAGGGTTGAAACTTACTCTTGATACCATATTTGTACCGAACACAGGGTAAGTATCCAAACTGTGATTTCTGAAATGTTTTTTAGCCTATAAGGAGGTTTAGGATAGGGAGTTGAAATAAAAAGTTTTGATGCAAAAGAGCTTAGGAGGTTGCTGTCAGGGGAATGACAGACCTGTGTATGCAGTGAAGAGAAAGGAACACTCTTGAGGCAGGTAAAATTTTTATTTGAAAATTAATCAGAAAGCCCTGGCTGGTGTGGCTCAGTGGATTGAGTGCCAGCCTGCGAACCAAAGGGTCACCGGTTTGATTCCCAGTCAGGGCACATGCCTGGGTTGCAGGCCAGGTCCCCAGTGGGGGTATACAAAAGGCAACCACACACTGATGTTTCCTCTCCCTCTTTTTCTCTCTCCCTTC
This sequence comes from Carollia perspicillata, assembly GCA_004027735.1. NCBI lineage: Eukaryota > Metazoa > Chordata > Mammalia > Chiroptera > Phyllostomidae > Carollia > Carollia perspicillata. The sequence continues at coordinate 9,829 of PVKM010010020.1, read as the reverse complement.
CCCTCTGTCTATAAATACATAAATAAATAAATCTTAAAAAAAAAGAAAATTCATCAGATGAAAAAAAACATAAATCTAGTCCAAAGAGGCACATGATAGGAAAAGTTTAGTAACCAGAAGGGTTTGAGATTAGATATTTCTTAAGCTTTTCTAAAGATTCATGGATGTGGTATTTTGCTGAGAGTTTCTTAAAAAAACTGTAATCTCCTGGCTGTAGAACATTATAACAAGTAGTTCTGCTATTGACTATCTTTCTTATCCTGTATAACTCCTCCCAATATTTCTGCTTCAGTTTCTTCTTCTAAAAAATGGAGATGTTGATGTTTCTTATCTGCCAGTCGTGGGCCAAGGCTATCGGAAGGACAAAGGTGCTAGATAAAGGCAGAGTAGCATTTCTTAGCTGTAACAGCAGGTGTGTCCTTCCTGCCATAACTTTAGTTATGTTCAGGACACATATTCTCTCATAAGAGGAATAGATTGGAATGATTGGAATAGAAAAGGATTATTAAGAACTAATTTCAGTATCATCCTTCAAAAATACACACTTTCTTCTATCTGTCTAACACGGAGAAGACACTCACCCTAAGGAAAATAAATATGCTTACCAAAGAGCAGTACCCTCAAAGAAAAAAGTAAACTTCTATCCATGATAGGTTAACAAGTTAAAAATGAAGTGGCTCGGGTGTTGTTACCTTTTGTAGCATTTGGTCATTTGGAAATATTTAAAGAAATTTGGCTTATCATTCACATTATTAATTGGTACTGAAATACCTTATTCCTTTTTATACCTTTGTTCATACTTTCAAGAAATCATGAAATGCCCTATCATTTGACCTTATAGTGAGGAATAGGTAAAAATAGTACATATATTTCTGATACTAAGTCATTTGAAACATTTTTGCTATATGTGTGCCATCTACCACTGGGGGAAAGAGGGGATTGTACCCTAGAGATTTCTGGACAGCAGTAGAAACTCACGTTGTTTACATTGCGTTGTATTTGTTTTTTACAGAAAGAAGAGTGGGAAATTGAAGGCCTCCTATAAACGGGATTGTTTCAGTCTTGGCAGTAATGTTGATATAGATTTTTCTGGCCCAACTATCTATGGCTGGGCTGTATTAGCCTTTGAAGGTTGGCTTGCTGGCTATCAGATGAGTTTTGACACGGCCAAATCCAAACTGTCACAGAATAATTTCGCCCTGGGTTACAAGGCTGCAGACTTCCAGCTGCACACTCACGTGTGAGTATTTATAACTGATTCCTTCTTTAGTGCCAGTGCAGTCGCCCCAGAAGTTGGTAGCCGTTAGCATGTTGTGAAGGTTAGAAGTGATGGTAATTGCATTTAATATGTTCTAGAGGACATCCACCCTCACTGCACTGTTTCTGTAGTTAGCAAAACATTGCTAGAGATTAGTGCACTTGGTGTGTTGTGCTGTGCTGCTGGTAGTTACTGGCTTCTCAGCCTCTACCCCAGACTCTTCAAAGTTCTAGAATCTGTAGAAGAAGCATTGGGATGGAGAGAGCCCAGGCCATGGGTCACCTCCTGATATAAGGGATCCTTTGGAGATGTTCCAGTTTTCTCTGGTGCCCTATGCAGCTTGGCAGTGTTTGGAAGTAGGTCTGTTTGGAGCATGAAGAACAACTGCCTAGTTGACCTGAGCATCCTGGAACATCCCCTATAATTCCCTGGAGGTTTTCACTGACCTTTGGTCAGAAGTAGCAGATCCTCAAAGAAATTCTGGGTTCAGTTCTGTAGGCCGCAACCCGTTGGTGAAATGAAGTTGAACTTTTAAATTTTATGTTGTGGGCTACTAGGCATTGCTACTGTACCATGAAGAGAAAGCAAAGGATGAGCTACGCATTTTTGAAGTGTTCCCTATCTCTCTCCACTGGACATTCTAGTCTACTTTAGCTGACTAAAATAAAGTCACGCAGTGGTATAGGCAGTGGCATTAAAATCAGTGAAAAAGGTATTCCTCAGGAAAACCGTGAAAACTCAGGGACTACTTCTAGGATGCTTTGAAGCAGTTCAGGTGCTTCTCTGGAGCAGTGCTACTAGGTTTTATCGGGAGGGTGCTTTCTAACTCTAGGACTCCGTCTTAAAGGAAATCCAGAATCGGCATTCTTCCCATACTTGTGCCACTAAGCATATATTTCTGTAGAGTCTTTATTGAAGTTTATAAAATCTGTGAACATCTCAGACTATAGGTCATATTCACCTGAGGTGTCTGCCTTTGTGCATAACTTAATTGTGACTGAGAAGTTTATGTCATGTGGAGAAGCCAAGTAAATGAATCAAGTGTTAACTGCATTTTAATAAGGTGGTTAAATTACATAACTAAATTTAGTTTCTTATTTTGTTTGGAAATCATTTATGCCAGAAGTTCGCTGAAATCTGTAGTTGCAAAGTGATATCCTTGTTTTGATAGTTTTATAATTTGTTTCCATATCGTTAAGAGTGGTACAAATTAGATGTTTATGACTTTTTTTTATACCATGAAAACAGGAATGATGGCACTGAATTTGGAGGGTCTATCTACCAGAAGGTTAATGAGAAGATTGAAACATCAATAAACCTCGCCTGGACAGCTGGCAGTAACAACACCCGTTTCGGCATTGCTGCTAAATACAAGTTGGATTGTAGAACTTCTCTGTCTGTAAGGATGTGCTCCCAGCTTGTGTCTGCTCTTAGGCTTTCACCCGAGTCATCGGCGAAAGCTGTGGTGTGGTTGTAGTTTGCATGTGCTGTATTAACTTGAATGAGCTAGTCTTGTATAGTGAAAGGAGTGTTACACTTGAAGTCAGGAAATCGGGTTCTAGTCCTAGTTCCTCCTGTGTTTGGCTGTCTGACTTTCTCAAGTCATTTTCTGTCTTTGGCCCCCAAATTTTCTTTATCTATAAATTCATGGGATTTGATTACTCTTCCTGTTGCTGTTAGTAATTCTTAATAACACTGATTGGGCTCTTAAATTTCAGATACTGTGCTAAGGGCTTTACGTGTATCATCTCATTTAATCCTCACAACTACCATAGGTGGTGGGTAGTGTCCTCATCCCCGTTTTACAGATGAGGGAACTGAGGCTTAGGTCAGGTAGCTTACCTGCGGCCACACAAATAAGTGGCAGTGCCAAGATTTGAGCTAGGTCTGTCTCTCACCAGAGTTCATGTTCTGACCGCTGTCAGAGGTTGTAAACTGGTATCTCAGAGAATTTAGTACACAGGGATATTTGGTTGCACGGTGTTTTAAAAATATTTGCTTGAAGCCCTGGTTGGTGTAGCTCAGTGGATTGAGCGTGGGCTGTGAACCAAAGGGTCGCAGGTTCGATTCCTAGCCAGGGCACATGCCTGGGTTGTGGGCCAGGTCCCCAGTGGGGGCCACATGAGAGGCAACCACACATTGATGTTTCTCGCCCTCTCTTTCTCCTTCCCTTCTCCCTCTCTAAAAATAAATAAATAAAATATATATTTTAAAAATATTTGCTTGAGGCCTCTAAGCCTACATTCTCAAGGTCCCTTAAAAGATTTATCTTCTTATTAATTAAATTTTCAGTTTCATGCATTCTAGATTGGCCCTAAGGTGCTTTAGCTTTGGAAATTGGATACATGAAGTGGTTATATTGGACTTACAAGTTATAAAATTGAGTGTTTTCTTACTGTTTCTGTTTCACCCCCTAACCTTAGGCTAAAGTAAATAATGCCAGCCTGATTGGATTGGGTTATACTCAGACTCTTCGACCAGGTAAGTAAAGGAATTAATAGTAGTGGGGTTGGGGTGAAGGTGATGGAGGAATAATGAAAATAACCTGTAAAACAACCTACGATCACTGTTGGCTTATTCAGACCATTTTGTAACGCTCATTTGTTCATACAAAGTAAAATAAATCAAGTACTTTTGCTTAAGAACATTTTATGTATTTCTAACTGTAACTTGGTCACTCTGGCTTTTAAGTTTGGTTGATCACTTACTATTCTTAACCTGAACTCCAGATAAACTGTGCCATGATTATGCTTTACTCGTTACAGATCAGATGATTACAGATAACCCTGTGTTAAGTTCAGTAATAGCTGTATGCTTGTAACTCTTACACCCAGCTGTAATCCATGCCATTGATTCCACCCATTGCTTCTAGAAAACGCAGATCAGATTGTAATAGTTGTTACAAGTGATTGTGGTGTTTTCTTTTTCCTAGGAGTCAAACTGACCCTATCAGCTTTAATCGATGGAAAGAACTTCAATGCAGGAGGTCACAAGGTTGGGTTGGGATTTGAACTAGAAGCTTAATGAGGTTTTGAATAAAGCATTAGATTTCTCCCTGGAGATGAAGAGAAATGAACCCACTATGTTTTGGCCTTAAAATTCTTCTCTGAAATTTCAAAAGTGTGAACTTTTTATTCTTCCAAAGAATTGTAATCCTCCCGCACACTGAAGTCTAGAGATCACGAGTCCATCCTAAGGGAGGTGCTGGAAGGCATGCCTGGAAGTTGTCATACCTGTGCCACATTTCAGTTCAGTTCCACAGTATTATTTTGAATGTGATCCTCAGCGACAGTGTAGAGTCATGTTGTAAAGGAAACAGCCCGATCCTCCAGTTTGTATATCACGTCCTGCATGTCCCACACTACTTTTTCATGACCGTTTAATATATTGATCTCTGTGCTGTAGTGGAGTCTTTGGTTTTGCATCAGAACAAAATAAAATAAACCCATCACATTTGAAAATAATCACTCATCTGACTTGATAGTGGTGGCTTGCTTATATTTGGTGTGATTTGCTTTGAAAAATACTTTCATCGATGGATTTATGCCTTAAGTGGTATGTCTAAAATACCTGTACTATTGCCTATCCCTTTCACTTTAGTTTACCTCTCTCTCATCGCTTCTCTGCACTCGGGCAGAAGCGCGAAACTGAGTTTTGTTCTACTGGGCGGAAGCTCCTCTGTTGAGGTACTTTCTTCCTGTAGCAGTGGGGTAGAGGAGTGTCAATTGGTAGTTTTGAGAAAAAGCGAGATGTGAGTGGTGGAAAGCCTGGCACAGGAAAGGGTACAATTGGGGGGAGTACAGTAGGGAAGGAGGAGCTAGGAGGCGGCAAAGCTGGCAGAGGGCACCTCTGTGGCTCCTCCCAAGCCTCCAGAAAATGGTTCTGATTACTAGGTCTAGAAAAATGATAACCAAAGAATGGAAATACCGGTTTAGAAAAAAATAAGAGTAGACTATGATCACGGCTTAATGGTAAGTCCTCTTCCTTTCTAAAAGTAGAACTCCTTTTGAAAAAAAATTTTTAAACAATATATGCTATTTGCAACAAATTCAGACAAATAAAATCGAAAATTGCCATTCTTCCCTCCAAACCCTGTTTCCTCCGCTCTCACTAACAGTTTGATGTGTGCCCTTGCAGATATATGTTTGTGCCTTCAGAGATTACATAAATACCTGTAGATGATACTGAAATGCACGTCTCGTCTCACAGTGTACTTTTAGATTTGACATACAGAGAGCCCTTTTGTTTGTTCATTTTCATCTGCCTCGTGTTTTTTTTTTTTCAATTTTACGCTGGTGGGTTGAACCACCATTACTGGAGATAAAGTATAACAGGAAAGGAAAGGGAGTGAGGGAGGTACATAACAAATTCATTCTGTCCTGTCGACACCTGCATCTAGTTAACTCTGTCTTAGTGGATGGACTTGACACACAGCGTGAGATCGGATGGGGTGCTGACATGGGCTCTCCTGTGCTGCACGTGGGGACCTCTTTCTGGTCTGGAGCGGAGGGATACTGCGTGGGGCCCGGTGGCTGACCGCCGTGTGCTAGAGGTGTGTTGCTGTGGGGCGGCTCCGTCAAGTGGTGGTAAGGGTGGGGGTCATGAGGAAATACAGGAAACGAGATGTACCTCTAGTTTGTTGGCCATTTACCTGATGAGGTGGTGGTATGGCCCGAGTTAAATGGGGAGAAAATAGGTTTATGGTTTTTTTCCTTTCCCGTGTTATCCCTTTTAAAGTATTGGTCATTATAGAGCTAAAGAGCCAATTTTTTTGTGTGTTGATAAAGTAACCCATATTTGAACACACACAGGCAGTTTAAAGTCAGCCTTTACTCAGCCGTTTTACTGAGTTGCCCGGCTGGCCAGGCCCTGTGCTAAGTGTCCTCGTCATTGTGGGAGTCATTATTGTAGCAGAAAGGAAAGCACATTTCTTGAGCTTCAGTGCCGTGCACCATGCTGATAATAAAATATATATATATATTATAATAAATATCATAAATATATAACCCACTTAATACTCAGCAGTAACTGCAAACATCAGGGAGGAAAGCCAACAGGAGGTGCTCTAGGACGGTGCGATTCCTTGCGGTTTCTCCAAATGAAAATTCTCAGTAGCTCCCCCGCTCTCCTCAGTGAAATGCACGTGAGCGCCTTTCCCCCTTCTGCTCCCCTGGCTTTCTCCTCCTCCCCTATTTCCTCTCTCATTTCTCTCCCATTTAGCCTAATAAGTCCTATGGCAACTCCCTTTATTTGGTTTTGACTTTTATATTGATTCATTGAGGACATTGTCTTGCCCTTCGAATCTTACTCAAGATAATGTAAATGGCCTTCATCACAGCCTTACGAGCTTTTTGTTCCTGGGAGTAGAGAACACACACCCTAGTATGTGTATTTAATGCCAGTGGATTCTCTGACTCAGTAACTCCACTCTTAGGCATTTGCCTTAGAGAAATCATCTGAGATGCACAAAGATGTATATACAAGGTTTCTCATAATAGAAATTGGTAGCCATCTGAACAATGTACGTATAATATACATACCATACATGAATGAGGGTATGAATAGTAAGTGGAATATTATTCAGCCATTAAAAATGGTTTTGAAGAATAACAACCATCAAGGATTATTCACAATATGTTAAATAGGAAAAGCAAAGTAAAATCTCAATTTTCATTTTTAAAGTATGTGCAAATACTGGAGAAAATGCCCCAAAATATTAATATCCATGGTCTCGGGAAGGTGGAATCATAGGTAGTTTTTGTTTCTTTTATACTTTACTGTATTTGGTGTTCTGAAGTAAATTCCTTGTGTCTGTCATTAGACTCTTCTCATGTTACTCTCTGAAAGAGGCCATGGGCTGGCCGTGTTCTAACTGGTGCTAAGAGCACTTGGGGCTCCGCATGAGGTTTTTCTTGAACTTTGTAATGATATAGTTCACACACATTTTAAATATTAGTTATTGCAAGAGACCTGGAAGACATCACAGCTAATCCATCATTATCCTCGAGCATCACTACTCAAGGGGCAGAGGACAATGAATGTCTCAAAGTTTCATTAAGTTACTAAATGTGTCCTTGGGAGCTCTGCCAACTTGGCCAAGCCTCGGGTCCTAGAACCAGGGACAGGAGAAGTCGAAGCCGTGTCTGGGTCACCCTGCAGTGGTACCCACATACATAAACAAGAAGAGCACTCTGTTTCTTGCACACTGAAGACCATCCTTCCCTCCAAGCCTAGAGCCTGTGGTGGTGCACACTTTACATGTCCTCTGATTTTGTTCCCTCTGCTGGTTTCCCGTTACGAAGCCCCTTTTTCTTTTGCCCTCCAGTTAAATCTTGGCATTCAGGTCCTATGCTCTGTTCTTTAACTCTACACCTTGGTGATGTGTTTGGTAAGGAGTCTTTAAATCACATTGCCTGTCCTTGGGTTCTGATATTCCTCAGGGGCCTTCGCAGAGTAAGGGTGGTCTGATGATAGCACCATTTTTTTTTATTCTTCAAGTACAGTTGTCTGCATTAACCCCACTCATTCCCCCCAGTGATAGTAGCATGGTCTTACTCAGATAGGAAGCAATTGTCGATTAGGACAACGTATCAGTGGATGGAGGCCAAAAGCCTCACCTTTCCCTCTGAAGGCTCATTGATACTCTTGCTCTGGGTGAGTGACAGCAGTGCTGGGCCAGGGGTAGGCCTTCTCTCCTACCTGGATTGGGTGGTATGAAGGAGGGGAATTCTTGTGCTCAGAGGTCAGTCTCTCCCAAGAAGAAGAGGGGAGGAACTGACTCTAACATGCCTGGTTTATTCTCCGCAGGTGGACCAATCATGCACTTCTTTCCTCCCGTAGAGGGACCGAGAGGGTAGATAGAAGCCAAACTATGATGCTAACGGTCCAGTCACTTGGAAGGAGACATTTAAGAACAGGGCACAGCTTTCATAGTGTGTGTTAAGCCATAGCCAATCTCTCCCTTCTCCCAGAGATTTGCCTTGTTCACTTAGGAAATATATCCAAATCTTGGAGTGAGTGGAGTATGTGCTTCACATCTTCCTGGTGATGGTCATGTACTTACTCTGCTCGGCCTTTGGACACTACTCCTGTCTTCCCAGACAGCTGCCTCCTAAAACTGACAACTCCCAAAGCTTGTCTCCATCTGAGAAGGCTCTCCCGCCCTCTAAACCTTTACTGCCAGCTGCCTGGTGCACACTCTTTCCACAGTCTTCAGGCATCTAAGGTTCACCATTTTCCAACTTAAACCAACGTTTTTACTGGGGATTTTGCAACTAAATCTGTCCCTTCTGTGACAACTTCCTGACCTCCCCAAGCCATTCAGTGGCCCTCCCCCAGGGTTCCTCCCCCTCTGTGGACACATCCTCGCACTGGCAGCAATCACACTGTGTTGCTGTTTTCTTTACTGTCTCCTCTCCTGCCTGTGAACTCCTAGAGAACAATCTTTTGTCTTTCTACCTCCAGTGGCCAGACCAGCACTTGGCATATGATAGGTACCCAATGGATGTTTGCTGAATGAATGAAAATGGGTCAGCCATCCGGCAGGTGGGCTTATTTGGCTTGCAACTCATGGGGATTTCTGCATACAGATTGAGGGTCTCCTTTGGCATGTATTCATAGTCCCATGGGGCCATCAAAGAAGCACAGACAATTCCTAGCAACTCTTTGAATTACGGTATGATTAACATTGTGATGTGACTTCACTGCAGCAATTTTAAAAGGCTGTGGAAAGGTGGTCATAATTGCAATTACACTTGGCCCCACTGGGTGCCACTGTTGTTGCTGCTAATGAAAGATGATGGACCAGCCGTGGTGGTGGTCCCTGCCTTCTGCCCAAGTGCTCAGTCTATCTCCTTTTGAGCTGCTCACTCCCTTCCCCAGCACCTGCCTACTCATAGTTGGGAATCTCGACATTCAGGGTTTGGTTTAACCTTGCAGTGTCAAGCCTTGAGGAAGGGCGAGGAAATTCTCTGTCCTCCTCTGGTCCAAATCCCTTTTGCTGTTTGTTTTGTTCTGTTCTGGCCAGTGGAGATGGAGAACAGTTGATCACCCTTGTTGAGTCTGAAATTCCTTACTTAAAATCAAATTTAATTCCTAACGCTTCCTTTATAAACACAGATTAAACCTCACCCTTTTTTCCTGGGTTTCCTTTCCAAGTTCTTAATTACCTACCACTGTTACTTCTGAGTCCTCCTCCCAGGCCTACCAGTCCTTTTTCTGGAGACCACAACAGTGGACGCAGTGTGACCGCTGCTGCACAGGAAGAGGCTGACAGGAAGTCAGGAAGCCGGGGGCCTACTCGGGCCCTGTTGCCGTTTGGCTGCCTAAACTTCATCTCATTCCGTGCCCTAGCTTCCCAGTGCTTGGCTAGTTCCAGGTATTTTAAAACCAGTGTTTCAAGAAGGATTGTAGTGGGATGATGGAGTATAGGTGACTTCTTCCTCTTATCAGAGTATACTTCAGCATTGTTCCATTGTCTTTGCAGTAATAGAGAATGATGTGCTACAGAAATTTTCAGGAGGGTGACAAGCCAAGAACAGAGCTACATTTCCCCTTTAGGAGAATTTAACT
>PVKM010010019.1:0-35701 GCA_004027735.1 Carollia perspicillata | reverse complement strand
TGCTTCCTGGACTTGTATGTCTATTTCCTTTACCAAATTAGGGAAGCTTTCTTTCATTATTTTTTCAAATAAGTTGTCAATTTTTTGCTCTTTCCCTTTTTCCAGCACCCCTATGATTCAAATGTTGGTATATTTGAAGTTGTCCCAGAGGTTCCTACCCTATACACATTTTTTGGACTTTTTTTCTTCTTGCTGTTCTGATTGAATGTTTTCTTCTTCCTTATGTTCCAAATCATTGATTTGATTCTTGGCTTCATCTATTCCCCTATTGATTCCTTGTTAATTGTTTAAATTTTTAAATTAAATTTAATTTAAATTGTTGTTCAAGTACATTCCCTGTTAATTTTTCTTCATTTCACTTAGTGTAAACTTCATTTCTTCCTGGGTCTTTTTCACGCTGTTGAAGTACACGCTGAGTTCCTTGAGCACCCTAATAACCAGTGTTTTGAACCCTACATCTGATTAATTGCTTATCTCCATTTTGTTTTGTTCTTTTTATAGAGTTTTGTTCTGTTCTTTTATTTGGGCCATATTTCTTTGCTCATTTTGGTAGCCTCCCTGTGTGTGTGTCTATGTATTAGGTAGAGCTGCTTTGACTCCCTGTCTTAAGCAGGCCTATTGTAGAATAGTGCACTGGTAAGTTGGATGGGATGGAGCCTTGGGCAATCACCAGGGCAGGAAAACATGTGTGAAACAGGTTGATGGAGTCTCAGATATAGAATTGCCACTCTGTGGCTCTGTGTGGGGAAGGGCTCAGAGAAGGGACAATTCCACTGCCTGGCCTCTAGAGTTTTGTCTGGAAGGAAGCTGTCCCACAGCACTCACCCTGATGCCAGACGTTTCAGTTTCTCTCTGTATGCCTCTGGTGCCCTTCCGGCTGCTTCCCTGGTGCTGGAGCCCAGAGGGAGTGAGTCTGCATACGTCCTAAGTCAGTTGTGGGCCCTTTAAGAGGAGAGGTCTGAGAATCCTGCAGGTTTTTCCACTGCCCCAACCCACACTCATTTTTATAGCCAGAAGTTATGGGGACTTATCTTCTTGCCCCTGGAATCCTGGGGTGGATCGTCTGGTATGGGTCTGGTGTTGGGCCTCCTGAAGTATCCTTCCCAATTTTTATCCACCACATGTGGGTGTGGGACTTCCCATTCCACATCTCTGCTCCTCCTACCCATCTGGATGAATGTGATTTCTTTAATTCCTTGGTTGTCAGACTTTCATACAGCTCGATTTTCTGATGATTCTGGGTGATAGAGGCTTTGTGATTTACTTGTAAATTTAAAAAATTACTTGTAAATTGTTGCTGTGGTTGTATGAGGAGGCAAGCTGTGTTTACCTGTGCCTCCATTTTGACTGGAAGTTTGATAAATTGCTTTTTAAAGCCACTAAGTTTTGAGATAGTTTGTTAGGCAATAATGAATAATTTGAACAGCTGCACCTCCTCTCAGCTAGAGTATGTTCTGAGCCCCCATGGACTAAATGACAGGTATCCTGCCTTCCTCAGAATAGCCTTCCCCTGTCTATGTATGAGACTTCCTATCTGGTTTAAGCTTATCTGCCTGACCTCCTCCTTCCCGATGATGACTTCTTTCCCAGCACAATTCCACTGGATTCATCCCATCATCCCACCTGCCATTTTCAGACATGTCTCAGTCCCCAGGGTAATTGCTCCAGCTGGGAACTCTTGTGTGTAAAAAGTGAGGAATTTGTTGGATATGTAATTATATATATTTATTAAAATCTTTTTTTTTTATTTAGCACTGTGGTAATTTTCTTATGTCATTAATTCTACAGAATTAATGTTGCATCATTGAATTTATATTATTACTCATTCACCTGTTTTGAGAAAATTGTCCTGTGCCTCATTTTTTTCTTAAATGGTTAAAAGGCTGAGATGAATATCTTTGCCCTTAAATGTTTACCCAGGTTCTTATCTTAAGAAAAATAATCAGGTACCCTGCAAAGCGTATGCAAGCATAATGTCAAATCACTTTTCAGAAAGATTGTACCACATTATTCACTATCAATCAATTTGGTAGGCAGAAATAATAATAATAATAATTAATATTAGTACAATGAGAATAATAATCTCATTATTTTAATTTACATCTCTGTGATTCTTGGTGATATTGATAAAAAATATTTTTCACATTTCTGCTGTAATTGTTCTTCTTAATTGCCATGTGCCAAGAAACCAGTGTGACTGCAAGAAGTGAGAAGTTTGGAATATAACCATGAGAGTGGACCACATGGCTTGAGGAACAGAGTGGGCACCATGAGGTAAGGAGAGCATCTGACCTGGGGATAGTTGGGTATGTTCCTAGTCACCCTGGTGGATCCTAAGTACACTCGAGAGGGTGTTATATGGCTTTGTGGACAGAGAATGACTTTGACATCAGACATGCCTACCTTCAAATGTTGGCTCTGCCATTTACAAGTTATGTGACCTTGGCCAATTTATTTTAATCTTTTTAGCTTTAAATTCCTCAGCTTTAAAATCAGAAAAATATGACATCCCTTATAAGTCTGTTGTCTGGATGAAAAGGGACAGTAAAAAGGTAATAAACATAAGCATCTTACATGTGGTATCCATTCAGTGATCGTCAAAGCCTATACTGCCTGATCAGCTCTTGAGTTTATCTCTACTCCCTGCTGTATTGCTACCACCCTCCTTCATGTGGCTTATGTTCTTTCTCAGCTCTTTTACTATGCCTGCCCCTTAACTGGGCTCCCTGTTCAATGTCTCATCCCTACAATCCATTTGCCATACCACCTCTGACTGCCTTTCTAAAATTAAATCTAATGTCGCTACCTAACGTAAAATCTTTCAAGAGCTCCTTAATATGAATGAGACCTGTCTCCTTCTAGACTTCCGGTTTCACCCCCCACTTCTTCACCACCTCACACTCTGTACTTTGGTCTCACATTTTCTGCCTAGAGCTCCTGACACAACCTCTGCTTTCTCAGAGCCTGGCATCTTTAAACATCCTGTTTCTTTATTTGGCCTCTTCTTCTCTTGTCCCTTCTTCCCCCATCCATGTGGTTATTTTCTACTCATTCCTCAAACATTAGCAGAAGTGACACTTTGTCTTTCTTGGCCCTTCAAGCCAGGCCAGGTTCTCCCTTCTCTGGGCTTCCCCTGTCAGGCATGCAGACAAGAGAGCACACAGCCCCCTCCCCTGCTGGGTTATGGATCCCCATGGGCAGGAATGAGATGTTTATTCTATGTCCCTATTTCAGAGTCTAGAACAGGGTTTCTCAGCATCCACACATTGACCACAATCAGCTGCATAAGTTGTATGGCCAAGTGCAAAATGAAAATAGGGAGACCCTTTGTTTAAAAAGTTGCTGAGAATCTCAATATGGCAACAGCAAAGCATTAAGCCAAGTCTGGGACCCTTCAGAGAGCTGGGTCCTGTTGACTGTACAGGTTGCTTGCCCATGAAGCCAGATCTGCTGTTGACGTTTTGGGCCGCATAATTCTATGTCATGGAGAACTTCCCTATGAACTGTGGAATGTTTAGCAGCATTTTTGGCCTCTACTCACTAAATGCCAATAGCCCTCTTCCCAGCTGGGACAATCAAAAATGCCTCCAGACATTGCCAAATAGCAAAAATCGCCCTTGCTTAGGAAGCAATGGCTTAGAAGACCACAGGCACTCAAGGCAGTTTCTGTTAGAGGTAAGGGCAAAGTGCTATGGGCAACCCGATCAGCCTGAATGGCACCCCCTAGAGTTGTGCAGTCCACGAACTGCACCCTAACAGAACAAAGTTAAAATTAACCACCCATGCAGTACTTCTCTTTAGGGCCCAGCACAAGCCTGGCATGGGAGTTGAGAATTTGATGAATGAATGAACAAATGAATGAATGATTGGGCAATCCAAAGAATGGGAAAACTAATTTTGTTCCAGGTGATGTTGAAGGAGAAACTGGTCATTAAAAATCCCTGCAAGGTGTCATACTGAATATCCTGAGTGCACTGAGGTGGAAACCAACACGTCTCTGCCACGGTCTTCTTGGCTGACACTTCAGAGTTCTGGCTGGTAAGGGGCCCTCGGAGTGGAGGCTGGGTTTGACTCTGGAAAATTACTAGGTTTTCTTGTCTCCTGGGTCCTCTGCAGCCTTATCAGTGCAGCTTTGTCAGGGTTTCCACCATAAACCCCGGGTGTGGGGCTAAGTGGCCTATAAAATCTGACTCTGGGCTAAAGCTGGCAGCACAGAGCTCGCTAAGATGCAATTAGTTTGACTCGAGGAGTCTTCGGTTGGCTTCTTTGCTTAATTGGGAGAATGCAACCAAGAAATAGAGAGGTTTGGTGCTCTTTCTGTCTCTAAGGACAAGCACAGAAAGGCTTTTGTTGCCGGGAAGAAAAACAGGCCCGTCACCGATGCGGAGCTCTAGGAAGGAGAGTTTGGAAAAGGTTGCCCAGCAAAAGTTGGGAAATGCTGTTGGGCAGGTGCCAAAAGCAGCTCTGTGACCTGGGCCAGCCCCTTGCATGCCCAGGGGGTGGGGACTTCATTTCCCTTTGGTTAAATTACGTGATGCTTAAGGCTCGCTTTCGTCCTTGAGAGGAGGTGTTCTGAGATGGTTGCAGCAAAATAAGATGCTTGTTTAAGGCTATGTTTCTCACTGAAGCCCTCTTCACTCAATGGTCACATTCATTCATTATTTCAGTCATCACCTAGTCTTACTTCTTTGTTCAGGGTCAGCACTCTGAAAGTATGGTGGGGTCAGAGCCTGCTCCCAATACAGACACTGTCTCCTGCCTAAGGTCACACAATAGGGAGATCCCCAACCTCGTGGGGCTTAGTTTCCTCATTTTCAAAGTTATGAAAATAATATGTAGTTTATAGCATAGGAATGAAATTTAAATGATAACTTGTGAAATGACTGTAAAACTATGTCCGGCCCCCCAAATAAGGGTTTCTTAAATAGCAGCTTTATACAACTCATTCTATTACAATAAAAATACGTGACAAATGCTGTCCTTGGGGTTTATACAATGCTGTAAAAACTCAGAGGTGTGAGTGCCTATGTCTGAGGGTGGGTGGAGGTGAGAGGGAGTCAGGGAAGACTTCATGGAGGAGGTGATGGGACTTGAGAACAGAATAGTGGATTATGACCTTTCCAGGCAGAAAGGAGAGAAAAGAACATTCCTTTTAGCAGGGATAGCACATGTACAACTATGCATGTGCGTGGTTGGTTTGGGACATGAGGGTGCATATTTGTAGCCTGATCATAAGGCCCAGGGTAAAGTGAGGGCTGTGATGGCCCACAGTGGACCTGAGCTGTCTGAACCAATCTTTTCCTCCTTCTTCCCCACCTTGTTCCCTTTCTTGTTTTCTTTTTTAGAGCACTTTTGTACATGCAGATTCGTTAGTGCACAGATAGGCTTCAGAAGGGAAGGAACCAGCTCTCAGTCTCATGGCGAAAGGGAGTCAGAACTTGTGTCTTCAGGCCCAGCCTGGCTCTGGGCTCACTGCTCTCCAGTGGGGGATGTGGTTTTCTGGAGCAACTCTCTCTCTGCCAGAGCTGACTTCGCACCTCCTGGGGCTGCTCGGCTCTCAACCCCCCACCTTCTACCTCACTGCTTGCCCTGCTGGAGGGCTTGCTCCTATAAAGTTCTCTTAAAAATCTTTTATGACTCCTTAGTCCAGGCTCCCAGTCTACCCTGCACCATATGTGAGCTTGTTAATTCCTTAAAGGGTCCACTTATAGCACAGCTTAGGGATGCAGGCACAGATAGACAGGGAGCAGCTGCTTTCACTCTGGGAAATGCGAATGGATGTCCCCTTTCCCAGGCGAGGGACAGAGGTCAAGTGGAGAGCTGGAAGCAAGCAAACAAACACATTTTGAACACCTGTGTTGCTGAAGACCATGCTGGGTATTTTTATATTTGAGACCCAGGCTCACCGCCTGACTCTGTCAGTAAATATCTTGGGCAATTTACTCCCGTGTTGCAAGTCTCAGTTTTCTCATGTGTAAAATGGGAGAGCAATGCTGACTTACTCCACAGGCGGCGGAGCAATCCCTAGGCTGCTTTGAATCTCAGGTCTGAATTTTTCCTTTTATTTGCTCAGATTTGTAAGAGATTCTTAGATGGCACACAAAATTCCATTGTTCATTGGTTGAATGATCTCTCTGAAGTGAGCCATGGGGAATGAGCACTGGACCTTGACCGAAGACTAGAGGCCAGAAGCTCTGTGTTGGCTTGGGAAGGTTTTGGGGTCAGAAGGGAAAGACTCATTTTAACCCAAGCAGCCCCCTTTTGTACCTGAGGAGGGATGGTCAGAGCACAGCGAGGAGCCTGCTCAGGTTGAACAAAAATCTGGGAAAGCTGAAGAGACAGGGAAAACATCCCTAAAGCCTCCTCCCTCCTCACAGCCAGGTCCACTGGGACGTGGCACTGGCTCCTAGGAGGCATGTGCTCTCAGGGAAAAAATGCTGACTTTGGAGTCAGCCAGGTTCTGCCCCTCAGCAGCTGGGTGTCCATGGCACAGTCACGTAACCCCTCAGCTTTCTTTACATGTGAAACAACATTTACATGGCTTTCCTGAGGGGCCAGTGACCTGGGACACTGGGAACACTCCATAAATGTTGTGCCCTCCTCTGTCCGGCCAGAAAATACCATTTCCCCCTAAGGACTGCCACCCAGCCCCAGGGAATAGCTCAGTAAAGTCCTCATAAACTTCAGCCTCTCTGAGCCCTGCTTCAGAAATTACAGCGAGTTGATTCATCACATTGTTTGAATTATGGCAATATGAAAATGCAGAAAACCCACTGGGAGTCAGCCTTTTCCCATGTATAAAACAGGGTTATGATCCCATATAAACTTTTAAAAGAGAATACTTTAGTTTATATCTTCATGTGTATGATTGAGGGGGAAGAAAGAGAAGAAACAAGGAAGGAAATATGAACACGTTGGCAAACAACATAATTCAAACCAACACCCTCCCTTATGAGTCCCTCAGGTCCCTTCTCTTTATTTTCATTCTTCATTTTCATAACACCCCTGATCCAGCACCCACATTGCCATGGGCTGGGGCTTTTCAGGGGCTTCAGAGTTTGCTCGCTTGGTTCATCCTTTGTTCTCCACCTCTGCTGCCATAGCTGCATCCCAGTCACCAGCAGCTCTGTCCTGGACCACTGACCACCTTGCAATGGATTGGCCCATGTCTGTTCAGGCAGCAGCCGGGGGGATGGATGGGGGAGGGGTAGCAAGGCAGGGGACACAAATCTGTGTGTATCTGTCCCCGTGTAAAACCTTCAGAGGCCCCTCAGTGTCCTCAGGAGAAAGTCTGAGCTCCTGAACACCCCTCCCAGCTGCCCATCATCCAGGTTTGCCTCTTACTCTCTCCTTTGCCTTACACATTCCCCTCTCTACCTCCTCTGCCCGGAAGGCTCTGTCCTCTAAACATCCCCACCTCTTCGCTTATTCTTACTCATCCTTGAACACTCAGTTTATATATAACTTCATCTGGGAAAATTCACTCTGACCATCCTATCTCCGCTCACTCACCCCAGTTAAATCCCCAGGCTGTATGTTACCTTGGAAATATCTATTTCCCTGTATGGGTAAGAAGTGATTGTAAGTCTGAGTAATCTGTTTTCACTTCCAAGCTGTGAGCTCCGTCAGAGCAATAATAAAACCTATTTTGTTCATCATCATATCCCCAATGCATAGTAAAGTGTTTTTTTTACATGGTGGACACTGAAAAAATACTTGCTGAGTTGTGATGACAGACCTCAGCCCCAGTCTGGGATCTGTCACTGTTGCTGTTGAAGGTCACTTCAATGGTAACTTTACCAACATTCTCATCTGTAAAATGGGGATGAAGATAGCTACTTTGCAGAATTGCTATGAGAATAGAGAAAGGTCTGCGAAGTATGGAGCACATAATTATTGTTTTCATTTATTGAGTGCCTACTCTTATTATGAGGTCCTGGGGACAGAAGAAAATTTCTTTCTGACACTGTGATCATCAGTTGTGATGAATTATTCAACACTGGCTAATGCCCACCAAGAGGGCACGAGAGTGAATTCCTGGATCAGGGTTCTGTTTACAGTGGGTGGGAAGGAATATCAGTTGTTGGTTTTCAAATAAGACCTCCTCTTGGATGGCAGCACATGAAAGAATTGCCTAGGCATGGGTCCAGGGTTCTGCATGCAACATACATGGATATTCAAATACAATTCACTTACTCACGACCCCACCTGTCAAGAACTCATATCCAATTTAAAAAGTAAAACTGGTTAGCCTTTATGGCAGAGGTGCACAGAAAATGACAATTGTTTCCCTTTCTAATTCTTCTGTGACTCCTCTCCTCTTTGTCCTTACATGATCATCCTTTTGTAGGGAACAGCAAAGGTGACTAAGGGTCGAACTCTCCCAGATGAGCATGTGAGCTTTTCCTAGTCGCTAGTCTTCTTACCAAAGCCTCCTGGAATGTGCAATTTGGGCAAAGCATTTGAGATGGTATCTGCAGGGATTCTTGGCAAAGGGAGCTGGCAGGGGACCCAGAGACTTGAAGATTGAAAACAGGCTACAAGATGATGAAAAATTTCCTTGCCAATGGAACACCATGCTGTTGTTTAAACTGTGTGTCCACATCACTAGTGACCTTGTGTGATCTTTATGCAAAACTTTGATGTTGTAGAGAGTGGATAATCCAACTCACTTTACAGAGGAGGAAAGGGTTTCAGACATTTTCCTATGGTTGACCAGCTAGTTAATGGCGTGGCCAGGACTTAACCTGGGTTTCTGCCTCAAAGCCCTCTCTGCTGTCTTATATGTAATTCCTTCTGGTAAGTGGAGAGTCCTGAGTCCCTTTTCTTATCCTTGCTTCCTCCTTCAGACTGGATGTTTAAGGAGGGAGTCATGCTTTACACATTCCCCCCACTTTCTCTCCCTGTTGGTCTCAGCCCCTTGAAGCTTGCCCTGCCCCCACCCCCACCCAAGCAGAGTTCATCACACTTCCCCCCTACTTGTTCCCATGGCAACTATACATCTGCATGCTTCCGTGTCAGTACCAGTAGGTGCAGGGCAATGTGATTGAGCCACAGGGAAATTCGATCTACATTGTGGGCTTCTGCTTAACCACATGATGTCAAGGGGGAGGGCCAGATGGGGATGCATCCAGCAATAACTGAGTAGTTTCTACATATTTACTTCTCATCACTGCAGACAGTATGTATTCTTCTCCCTGTTTTATGGGTAACACATTGCATTACAGTAAAAAGCAAATCTTGTCTGCATGGGAAAAGTACTGGATCATTTTTCTGAGTGACTAATATGTGCTAATACTCCACACATTTACAACTTGTTGAATCCTCACAACATCCTACAGAGGAAGGGGTGGGTGATCCCATTTTACAGATGAGAAAAGTGAGGTTTAGCAAAGTGAGGTAATAAGACCACCCAGGAAATGAATGACAGAGCTCAAAGCCCATGATTTTGTCCGTGCTGCAATTTCAGGAAAATGCCCCAAATCAGAACTTGCTGCCCACAGGGCCCCGTCTGATGAGAGGACGTCAGTCTGGGTCAGAACTTTCTGAGGAGTGGGGATAAAGTGGAAACAGCCTGCAACTATTAGACAAGAAAGAAGGAAGGGAATTATGAGGTGTCAAACAAATAGGAAACATTTGGGATGCAATTTAAAGGAAAAATATAGGAAAAATTCCAGGAAGCCAAACTCTCACAGAGCTGTTTGCAATGGCAAGGGTGGAAAAGTCACCCTCTGGCTTGAAAACCACACGTTCTAGAGAAAACTATCAAATCACAGAAACTCTGGGGGTGCGGGAAGGGTCTTTTATTCATTTTATCAGGCAGTTTATGCTCATCAAGCCTTTTCCACCAACCAATCCTACCCCGGGCAGAGCAGGTTCAAAACTGAAAAAAATCCAATTCCTGCCCTTGCACACTCATTACTGAAAGGCTATGAAGAGACAGGATGTGTGTCACCATGGGGAGCTGTGTACATGCTGACAAGTGCTACAGCTTTGGAAAGTGTAAAGTCTAAGGGTCCACAAGGAGAGAGCCACTCTGCCTGGGGAAATCAGAGAGGGCTTCAGAGAGGAGGTGATGAGAGCAGGATGTCTGGAAGAATAGGCTTTATCCAAATGGAGGTGTGGGTCGAGCACATTATAGGCAGAAACAAGAACATGGCAAAGGCACAAAAGCAGGAGTGAGCATTGCAGATTCAGGGAAGAGTAGGCAGCCCTACATTCAGTGCATGAAAAAAATCCATAACATGGCCGTTCGGATTTTTTAATGCCTGTGTCTCCCAGCCCAGTGCTTGGCACACAGAACGTAGAACATGGGCTGCACAGATGAAGACTGGTAAGTGAATGCAGATGGTCCAGTATCTTAATGAAGAATTCAGCACATTGCCACTAATAGATTTCCACCGAGCATTTCATCACAGCAAGATTTCAATCAAAGTCACTGCAGGAAAGCTGTCTGTCAGGATGCAGCAAGGTGGTTAAACCCAGCAGACTCTGGAGCTGGAATGCCCAGGTCTGAACCTGGCTCTGCTGCTTTCTCATAGTGCACCTAGTGGCCTCTGAGTGCCTCACCTTCCTCGTCTGTAGAATAGGGACAACCGTACTGATCTCCCCGTGTTGTGAGGACTCAACCGTCCTCTCCCCATCTCGGTCTTTGTGAACTTGATGGAGTCAAAATGTGACTGACTCTGTAGGTCTGTTTACAGTTTATTCACAACCTTCTGAGGCACATAATTATTTGAGTGGGACCTCAGAGATCTTCTAATCCAACTTGGTCAGATTACTGTGTGACCCTGGGCCAGGCACTTAACTGTAACCCCTGGCCCAAAAGAGCTAATGTGTGACATTTACCACCTAGCAATATTGAGAGTCATGCTGAGTTTCACGGGGCACCAGGGCTGCTCATACCATCCAAATCAACTCGTTCATCATTCCTAACAAGTTCATGAGGCAGGAACTAAGACCGTTTCTATTTTATCAACAAAGACATTGAGGCACAGAGAAGTGGAGTGGTCTTCCCAAAGTCACAGTTAGGATGCGGTAGAGGCAGGGTTTAGACCAAGGCAGCCTGACTCCCGGACAGCGTGCTCCTCCACTGCCACTTCGTAGAGCGATGGCAAGAATGCTGTCACTATTCTAGAGCTCTTAGGAACATTTATGGGATCTGGGAGATAAAGATCTCCAACGCGACCCATGCAATTAAAAGCTACAAAGTGCTATTATGTCACATTGTTATAAAGCATACACATGCATAATTGTATAAATAATGTCAACTTATGGAATATAATGATGCATAAACATATAAAGTATGTAATAATCAACCTGGAAAACAATATAAAATATTCTCTCAGCTACCTTGGTCTGATTCTTTATCATTTTATACTCTTGAATTGAGCTGATCCCTGTGTTCCCGAGTTTCTGAGACAAAATGGCCCCATGGCAGGGTTTTTTGGTCAAGGTTTTCAATCAACACACAGCAAATTGCTGCCTGGGGTACCATGAGGCAGTCGTGCGGCGGCTGGGAGCTCATTCCCAATTCCTCCCCTTCTGGCCAGCCACACCCTTGGCCAGGCCCTGGAAGAAGGGCAGCTCATCTCGGGGTCTTGGCAGTTCCTGAGAAGCCCTTAAATTTGATTTGTTTCTATCTTCCCTGAAATAATCCTCTTTAGAGCTTATTTTCTTCTTAGCATATCTCAACCTGATTATGGAAAAGGCCCCATGACAAACAGCCATATGGAATACTGGGAGAAGTTCTGCCAAGAGTTAGGAAACCACTGACTTTCTGGGGTATCCTGAGAAAGTCGCTGCTTCTCTGTGCACCTCCATTCTCCCTTCTGTAAAATGAGGAAGTTAGATCAATGATCTGGACTGTTCCTCCTCACTTGAATACTTACAAGGTAGCATCCATCTACGTGTGGTCATAAGCTAAGTATACTCTGCAGTGTTGTTGAACACATTACATCTAGAACACAGAAGCTTGAATTGAGGGAGAACATTTACCTGACGTAACATGCTCTCTCCCAAGACTACCTGCTAGGCATTACAGGCATTTCTGGTGGTAGTTTTGGTGGTTTTAAAATAGATTCACAAATTCCTTGACATTTTCCCCTCCAATCGGTACAGCCTGATTCCCCTACCCTGTGTGACTTCCAAAATTCAGTCATAAAGGCATCACAAATTCTTCCCTGTGCTTGGTGTTGGGTTGTTTGCTCTGCGGCAAGCCAGCTGCCATGTTGTGAGGATACTTAAGGAACTCAAAAAGGAGGAGGTCTATTTGATGAGGAACTGAGGCCCCTGTCAACAGCCATGTGAGTGAGCTATCTTGCAAACAGATTCTCTAGTTGTTCACATGCTGGTGGGAAAGGCGAGGGGGAAGTTTGATAGTGCAGGAGACAAGGGAGACAATTATGCCATAAATGTCCAAGGGAAGTGAGACAAAGCAGGTCTAAGCCACCCCTGGAAAGGCTGGCTTCAGTAGCACAGGACAGACGAGCAATCGTGACAGGAAGGATGGCAGAGCACGCTGGCATGGATGCAGGGCAGTGGGTAGACGCAGGGCTGTGAGTGTGTGGGAGTTATCTTTAGAGTGCATCTGTTTTCTCAGTGATGAGAGAACACAAGGCCATCAGCAGAGAGGGAGGAGGAGACAGGAGGGGATAGAGGTTTAAGGTGAAAGGAAAAGGTATGGAGTAATCTCGAGGGTTTTTTTTTCCCTGTCCCTTGTATAGGAGTTGGCACCCGAGGATGTTAACAAGACTGAAGATAGTACATTGAACAGGATGTTGCCGCCCCCCGTGCACTAGTTTTGGGATCTGATGGAGTTTGAACCTTGGCTGTACCCCTCACTGGGTCAGTGGCCTCAAGGAAGGCCTTGCTGCCTCTTTGCTGCAGTTTTCTCATCTGGAAAGAGGGGGTTAAATGAGGTAACCCATCTGACATGCCATCTGGTGCCTGGCACATACATAGTGGATGCTAAAGGCCATGGCCGTTTCCCGAGGCGTTATCGTTGCCTTGGCCCACTGGATTGCATAATGACCTTGGAGTCAAAAGAATTTGGACTGGATAACTTTTCCATTTTTGCACTTCGGTAAGCTAGAAATAATAAAATAAAAGAATAGACTTAATCAAAGCATTAAATACCAAGTCCCATTTTTTCTCCTAAAAATGGAAGGAAAATTATGTAAATTCAAATTTACTATCTTTCAAGCAAATTGCCAAGTTTTTCTGTTTCCAAGTCAATAAATAGTGAGGTGCTGAATTACAAGAGAAGGACAAGCTGGGCCAGATAGGCCCTGGCTGGTGACTTTTATGTAAATTGCTCTGTTCCTCTGTGTCACAAATTCTTCATCTGACAAGTGGGTAAGCGCAACCCCTCCTGTAGGAGCAGGTGTGGGGCCTGGAGGATTCTGGTGAGCAGCAATGCACCAGAGTTTTACACACTAGGCAGCACTCACAAGCACTCAGGGTGGGAGCAGCGGCCAGTGCCTCCCTGGGAAGTGGGGCTCCTGTGCAGCAGAGCTCGTCTAAGCCTCTGGGTACGGCTGCAGTCCCCAGAGCCCAGAGCTGCTGCGGGAGGCTATTACAGAGGGGTATGGGCAGCCTCACAGGCTCTTTTTGTTCTGACCTTTGCAGTATTTCCTAATAAGACTATGACAGACTGCTTAGGCTTCGGACTAGCAATAAAATACCTTAAGGTCAGGTTGCCCAGACCTTAACGGGGAACAGATGGATAAAAATTGTGTCACTCCCTCCCATCTTTCCCAATCTTCCTGCAGAAAACCTGGCAGGCAGTGTCCAGAATCCTGGTTCCCCCAGGCACGCCTAGTTCCCCCTACCCCTGGCTGACAAGAGGAAGCAGACTCTCGATGGCAGATTGCGTGTGTGTGGGGGCGGCACAGACACTGGGGTCTCTGGTGCTGGGTTTGGGTGGCAGGCTGATCGGGTATGTCCTTGTTTGCCCAGGACTGTCCCAGTGGTTTGCAGGCTGTTGACCTTGTGTAATAATTGCTAGCACCTCCTCTCCCTTTCAAAGGTGTCCCTGGGTGGGCGAGAAATTAGTGTGACCTTTGCTTTAACTTATTTGGGTCCAAGTTTCCCAATCTGAAAAATGGAAATTCTTATACACTACAGTATTATTGTTGATAATTATACACATTGAAATGATTGTAATGAAATAAGACATGAAGGCTAATATTTTAATATCAGCAGTGGTCTGGCTTATGCTCCCCCTTCCTCCAAAGTATTTAAATAAAATTTTAGCTGATCTTGTGACCTCTGGTCCAGCTGTTCTTAAACCTTTGGGAACATCAGAATCCCCTGCAGGGCTTATTAAAACAGATTGCTGGGCCCATCCTCAGTTTCTGATTCAGTAGGTCTGAGGTGGGCTGGTAGGATTGACACTTTGCATTTCTAACAAGCTCCCAGCTGAAGCTGCTGGTCTGGGGCCTGTACTCTGAGCACCACTGTTTGAGTTTCTTCTGTTCCATTAATTTCTTGGTCCTATGAATGATCTTTCTAGAACAATTACTAGTTCATGTTTCTCCCACTGCTTAAAACCCTTCAGTGGCTCCCTAGTGCCCTCAAGACAAAGTCCATGTCCTTAGCCAGGACTCAAAGCCTGTCTATGGCCTTGACCTCCAGTTGCAGTGCTGGCAGCCTTCCTCCGAGGGGCTGGCTGCCCCAGGGAAGAGCTCGAGTGTCAGATAGGCCTGGGTTTGCATTCTAGCTCTGTCATGTGTTCTCTCTTGTGATTTCAGGCAAGTAACTTGCCTCCCTCGTGCATATGGAGATGGAGCTTGGTGAGATTAAGAGTTCTTTCCTTCACCTGGAGTTGGGAAGGGCAAATGGACAGCATGGAGAGCATGTGGCTCCATGCCTGTCCCATGACAACTCCTCCCAGGGCCTGTGGGTATAGGTCCCTCATGTGGCCTATTTGACCTGCCTCCATGGTCCCTGAATTCTGACAGCTCTTGCTGACATACCTGTTAAGTACCATTGGATGGGCACATGTAGGGCCAGACCTCTGTGAGTGGATGGTCAGGGAGGGCTTCCTGGAGGAAGTGAAACTTGGGTGAAATGTCCCTTTCAGTGTGGCCACCAGCTTGCTGTTTTCTATACCCTGTTTCATTTTTTTCATTAAATTTTTCTCTCATTCCTCCTTTTTTAAAAATATTTATTTATTTTTAGAGAGAGGGGAAGGGAAGGAGAAAGAGTGGGAGAGAAACATCAATGTGTGGTTGCCTCTCATGTGTCCCCCACTGAGGACCTGGCTTGCAACCCAGGCATGTGCCCTGACTGGGAATCGAACCAGTGACCCTTTGCTTCAGAGGCCCGTGCTCAATCCACTGAGCTAGGCCAGCCAGGGCTCTCATTCCTTCTTTTGTGTATATAATAAATACGACCAGAGTAGCTCCTCTGTGCCAGACAGTGTGCTGGGACACAGAGAATGGGGCTGGAGACCTCGAAGGCTGTGCTGTGAGGCAGGGAGCAGGGGGCACGGTGCCTGGGCTTCAGAGTAGGCGATCTGGCATGAAAGTCTGCTTGGCCTTGCCATGGCCGTGTGAACTTGCACAAGTTACCAAACACATGGAGCTCCAGCTGGGAGATGGAGCTAAACAATCTCCAGACCAGAGGCATGCTGGGAAGAGGGAACATGACAGTGTGCACAGAGTGCTGGATGGAGGGAAGCAGCTTGAGAGATAAACCCCTTCCATTACTGCCCTGGGGGAATGGGGCTCTAAACCTTTCTCCCTGTAATCTGCCTGAAGGCACTAAAGCCCTGAAGGTAATGGTTTCCTCTGGCAGCCACCACCTGTTTCTCCTCACCAAAGCCCAATTCCAGGATTACTCCATGGGGTTTTGGAGAGGACCACAGTTCCCACTGGGATGAACTGAGGAGACAGGGGCTGAGAGGAAGGTGGAGGAAACTGCCATCATGAGGGCCTGCTCTGTGCTGGGTGCTGTGTGGGCACTTGGCACAGGCATCATCACAGCAGCCCTTTGAGGTGAGTGTAACCATCTCTATTTAGCAGAGAAAGCACCTGATGTATGGATGTATAATTTTTCTTGGGCTGCCATAACAGGTACCATAGACAGGTTAAACAACAGAAAATTTTCTTATAGTCCTAGAGGCTGGAAGTCCAAGATCAATGTGTCAGCAGGGTTGGTTTGTTCTGAGGCCTCTCTCCTTGGCTTGTGGGTAGCTATCTTCTTTCTGTGTCTTCACATCTTCCTTCTGTGTGTGTCTGTATTGCCATCTCCCCTTCTTAAAAGAACACCAGTCATATGGGATTAGCATCCACCCCAATGGCCTTGCTTTACCTTAATTACCTCCTTAAAGACCCTCTTGCCAAATACAGCCGCACCCTGAGTTACCCGAGGTTAGGACTTTGACGTACGAATGTTATCTGTCAACTCAGCCCCGGACAGATAACCAGCCTCCAAGATGGCCCCCAATAATCCTGATTCCTGGTATTCACACCCTCGTCCCTTCCCACACTGTCCCACAGTTGGCCTGTGTGTCCAATAGTATGTGGCAGAAGTGATGGTATATCACTTCTGATAGAATGTTATGAAAGATCACAGTTTCCATGTTGGTTATAATTTCTCTATCTTGAACCACTTGCTCTGGGGTAAGCCAGCTGCCGTGTTGTAGGGGTGCTGTGCCTAGGAACCAAGGTATCCCTACCAACAGCCACATGGTGAGCCTTTAGGAAAAGCAGGTCCTTGAGCTGCAGTGAGACTTTTGGACAACTGCAACCTCATGAGAGACTCTGAGACAAAACCACCCAATTTGGTGGGTCAGTATCACCTGGCAGTTTGTCAGACATAAAGAATCTCATGTTCCACTTCAGACTTACATCATCTTGGTCCGAATTTTATTGAACTCCCAGGTGCTTCAAATGCACATTTAAGTTTAGGATCTGCTGCTGTAGAGGGAATAAGCATATGTAAAAGTCGCCTAAGAGCAAAGCAGGCCAAGGTAGGCTTCTTACAACATGTGAGGCACAGAAAGTGTGGGAGAGAGGTGCAGTGAGAAGCTGGCCTGAGGCTGAGCGGTGGGCTCCAGTTTAATGTGTTTTTAGGCTCAAGAGGTGGGGCCAGTTCTGATTTTTTTTAAAAAGATTTTATTTATTTATTTTTAGACAGAAGGGAAAGGAGGGACAAAGAGAGGGAGAGAAACATCAATGTGTGGTTGCCTCTCACGTGTCCTCTACTGGGGACCTGTCCCAAAATGCAGGCATGTGCCCTGACTGGGAATTGAACTGGCGGCCCTTTGGTTCACAGGCTGGCACTCAATCCACTGAGCCACACCAGCCAGGACCAGTTCTGATTGTTTTTGAAAGGAAGACAGATATCTGATTTCTGTGTATTTATTCAAAATGATGATTTTTAAATGTTACCAATTGATTAAAAAATTAAAAACGTTCTAGTGGATCAAAAATCACACCTTTGGGTTGTTAGCTGGAGGCATCTAACCTCTAATTCTGAGCACATTGCCTGCATCTTCACAGATGAGTACTGAATGAATGAACGAGGTGGGAGAGGATCTGGATATTTCTCCAAGGCCTATAAAAGTGGCTAAGTACTCCTCTTTACATAGATCGCTTTCCACCCTTGGCCTGTTTCCCCACCTAAAAGTCAAGGGTTCTAGTTAATGATTTCTGAGGACTCTTTAAATCTGAACCTTGGTACCCCTGGGGGAAGGGCAGAATGTTCTGTCCCAAGGGGCAGGATCAGTGGTACTGATGTGAGGCAGTGGTTGAGTACCAGCTCTTGGGTTTTGGAAAAGGCAGGGCTGTTTATGGGTTTATGGGTGGCATGTTCTATTTTTTCCAATGGGGCTGAGCTTTCCATTGGAGAGAGAAGAAATGAGCCTCCTAATGCAGTATTTATTTCCTTGAGGGTGAAGCCTCATAAAAAGATAACAGATCCTCTCTGAACACAGGGGGAGATGCAAAGGGAGGCGGGAGCCAGGCCACACTGTTCCTTCTGCCTTTGATGCCCCTTCCATGTCTGGCTTCCCCTTTCCTTGCCGAGACTGCCCTGGCCTCTCTTTCTAAGGTTTTCTCTGCCCTCCCCATCTTTTTGCTGCCCTCACTGCTTCTCTGCTGCTCATAAGAACCCTGTTCCCATCTTACCCTTCCTCTAGAGGGGAGGGTTTAGGCTTGGGCCAGCTGAGAGATTAGGCTACCAGTGAGCTCACAGGGAACTCATGATCCCATCTGAGAAGTGGTTGGCCAAGCTCCTCAGTGAGAGACAATTAAGAAGATGAAATAAGAGCAGATTTTGGCATTTTATAAACTTGGATTCAAAGCTTGATAATGCTATCTCCTTACTGAATGTCCTTGGTTGAGATTTCAATCTCTTTGGGCCTTAGTTTATTCATCTGTAAGGTGGAGATAATAATACAGCCTTGTATGTATGTTGTGAGAATTTTTTTTAAAGTAACACTTTTTGAGCAGTTATATATAAGGCACTACACAAAGGACCTTACCATTTTACTGCATTTAATTCTCACAGCAACCCCGTGAGCTAGAAGCTATTGTTATCTCCATTTTACAGATGGGAAGACCGAGATACAGTAAAGCAAGCGAATTGTCTGAGGTCACACAGGTAGTAAGTGGCAGAGGCTGAATCAGATGCAGGAGGCTCTGATTGCAGAGCCAACACAAATGACCGCTGACTTGGATAAACTTAAAAAGGATCTCCAATAGGACCCTTTCCCTCGTTTAGCCTTGGCAGGAGATTTAATGGGCCAGACAGATGTCAGGTGAGCAGTTTCAAGTTTACGGAAATCATTTTTTTAAAGAGCTTTCGAATGGCTTCTCACTGACATTATTTAACTTTCATCATTCAGCAACTCTATGGGGTTGGTTTTACCCTATCTTTCAGATGAACAACTAAGGCCCAGAGACCTAGCCAACAGCTGAGTCAAGACTTGAATTAATTTTTCCTGACCCAAAACACAAGCTCTTCCTGTTTCATTGTGGTATTTGTCACTGTTAAGAAATTAATTAACTATATTTTCCATTAATCATCTGATTAAACTTAATAGTCCAGTGAGCAAAAGAAAAGCACAGGACAAGTTGATCTTAGTGACAGGAAGGAAGGGTACAAAGCTGGGCTTGGACCACAGGCTGTTGCCTAGAAGGTAGAGCCAGGCAGAGGGGTGACAGGAACTGGGGTTGGGCATCAGTGGTTTGGAGCTGGGTGTCCCTGGGACTGGAGGGGAGTTGGAAGTACACTGAAGGTGGGCCCTGCCAGTTTCCTGACTTTGGACTCACCAGTGTCTGTGTGCCATGGCTGTGGTGTAGGCAAGGGTGGGAGCACATAGGGCATAGACGAGCACATTTTTAGGCAGTTCAAAGGGCTAAACTGAGGTTAAAAGCATCAGCCTGTTCCATTGAGATTTTGCAACACACACTTTTTACGGTCTTTGTAATCAATTAGCGGTCTTTGTACCTCAACCACCTTGAGTGGTCTGTGTTCTTTCTTGTCTCTGAGCCTTTGAACATGCTATTCCTTCAGCCAATCAGAGGAGGAGGCTGCAGAATGGACCGAAGGGCAGGGAGAGGAGAATGTTGTTTTGGGAAAGTTCCCTGTGACTTCTCAGGTGCCAGGTTGGATAGCTCTATATAAAGGCTAAAAGTTCTGTTACTCATCAGCTGTATAATCTTGGACAAACTATTGAACTTCTCTTTGCCTTGTTTTAATCATTTGTAAAATAGAGATAATCATAATAACTACTCAAAAGGTTGGCATGATTAACAAATGTAATGCGATAGGTTGCTGGAGGATAAAATAAGGTAATGAATACAGAATGCTTAGCACAGTGTCTTGCATCTCATTAGCATGCAATAATGGTGAACTCCTCTAGTGTTAGTCCTTTAGAAGGCTTTCCTGGATGCCCCACTCCCCCACCACTCAGACAGTGAGACTAAAGTGTTTGTGCTATGTGTTCTTCGTGCACCCATCAAAATTCTAATTCATTAGGTTGGGTGTGGGATTCAATATGGCAGTCCCTTTTTTCACAAGCTTTCCAGGTGATTCCAACAGGTCACACTTAGTTTAATTGTTTAAGTTTGTGTTTCTCAATTTTTCCTCATAAGATATGAGGTGTTTATTGTAGACTATGATTTCAGTGAAGGTGGGAGCTGCATCGTTATGGCTCAGTGATCTCCTCCTTCATATCACTGTTACTAGTTAATAATTATTTCTAATGATCTCTCCCTGTTTGAATCAGGTTGCTGGACACTGGGTGACATAAATGACAGTATGGTATCATGAGTAAGAGCATGAATTCTGGAGCCAGCCTGCCCTAGTTTACTTTTTTATAAATGGAAATATTAATAACCATAGCTTTTTTAATTATTCAGGTCTGTGGACTTGTGAAGCCAGCCCTTGGACTCACCCTGAGTGGTTGACTTCTCAGTTAATTCTAGAGAAATCCTGATGCACACTTGCCTTTTTCAAATGTCTCCAAGCTGCCAAGATCTCTGGAGTGAAGTGACATTTAGGGGAGAAGGGTCCAAACTGATCCTGCTTCTCTGGCAAGATCTTGCAGCAAGCTGTCCTCGAGGGTGACTCTGATGGGCACTTCCAGGGAGCCCCCAGGCTTGGATGGCAGAGTCAGGACTAAGGGCCTGCAGAGCTGGGGCCCAGACAGCCCCACAAGAAGGTCACCTATGTCTCACAGGATCTGAGCCAAACGAAATGCAAAAATGCCAGCCTCATTATCCATCCAGGTTGCGACCGTGGCAGTCTGGTGGCCTCTCATTTCCATATCCACCCACACCCCCTCCTGTGGCCTGGATCCATTTACAGCTTTACCTTCAAATTACAGGTATTAACTGTAATGAGGCTTCCGCTCTGAGCTGGATGGGGATGGAAGACCAGCTGATTACCCTGAATTGGTACCATATACTTGAATGGCAGGAAGGCCCTGGGTAGGAGACCCAAATACTCACATGAACTCTGAGTCTGTCAAGTCCTAAGAAAGTCACTAGAAACCCTAGAATGTGAGAACCACCAGGGACCAGGGCTCTGTAAGAGCCCATGCTCTGTGTATATTGTGAAGGGCTTACCCTTGTGGTTGGTTTCTGAGTAAACTGTAGGAAAAGCCTGAAGCAGGAAACTGAGGCCTCAGGAGAAGAGACCTAGCATGGTCTCAGTGTGAGTCAGCGCCTGAGCCAACACTTCAACCCAGGGCTCCAGATGCCCTGTCAGGGCTCTTTGCATGACAGCACAGCGCATTCCTTTTCCTTCTTGGCACTGCATTGTCCTTATCTGTAAAGCAGGTTGAGCCCTGAGGTTGACTCTCAGAGCATATGTGAAATTCAGCCTGGCCATCAGACATGCTGCCAAGCTCCCCTCACAGGATCATCCAGAAGACTGGCCCAGTGACAGAAACCTGGTTCCTTCTCTTGTTCTGATTTGTGTATGATTAGGAGCCTGTCCTTAACCACCTCGTTCTCGGAGTTTCCAAATACAACAGGAAATAGGATTTCTGGTCTCATGGAATTTGGAGCTATGGGAGACTGGGGCCAGAGGAACACAGGGAAAGGTGCCAGGCTTGTGGGACAGGTATGGTAAACAAGTTAGCTCCTTTGTTGTAGGTCAGTGTGTCCCTGAAAGAGTCACCTCAAGGCCATCTCAGTTTATTGCTCTGTAATGTGGAAATATGGAGTCTTTTCTTAATTGGGTTGAAAGGATCAAACAAGACAATGGATTCCTAGATGTTTTATAAAAAGAGAAATAATTCTGCGGAGTTACTTATAAATAAAGCTACTGTTGACAAATGGTAGATAATCCTATTTTTAAGCAAGCATAATTTATTTTGCACCTACCATGATCTAGGCATTTTATTAGACATTTCATACTCATTTTTCACTAAACCTTAGAATTATCCCATGACTCAAGGTGATCGAGAGATTTCTATACATTAGCTCTTCAATCTCCAAAACATTATTATTCTTATTAGTAACTGAGAAAACTGAGGCTCAGAGAGACTAAGTGGTTTGCCCAAGGCCCATGAGGAAGTGGCTGAGATGATATTGAACTTCAAGTGACTCCAAGTCAACACTCTTTCCATCAGTTTGCATGGCCTAGTAAAGGACTTGGTCAGTGGTGGTTAGATTCTACCCTCCTGGGTGTGAATGTGAGTTTCTGGACAAAAGGCAGGCATTTTGGTTCCGATTACTGCATACTCCAGAGCCTAATAAATGCTGAATCCAATCCATTTCAGTTCAGCCAGAGAAACTTTTCTCTGAAGTACCTTGAAGTATTTTCTACTTAGTTGAGCATATAGCATGAGGGCTGGACTTTTGTGGTACAGACCTTAAGGGCTGCATTTCAGCAGAAGGTTTATCCTGAGCCTTGGCCTCATCACTAAAGGGTTTACAGTGTTAACTCTATGAGGCTCTCTGTGGTCCAAGCAGGTCTAGGAGGCTGGAGGAGGGACTTGAAACAAAGGCACCAGGCCAGGGGTTGAGTTGGAGCCAAACAGGGAAGGCTGGAGCCAGTCAGGCACAGGAGTGTTCAGAAGTTCAAGGTGAAGGAAGGCACAGTGTAGGCGTCATGTTCAGAAAAATGGAATGGGGAGGAAGCTTCCTTCAGTCAGATCTCTTCTGTGTACCCTGCTGGCTGCACACGTATAGGGTATCTCTGTCTGCTGGCCATGGCCGGCCTGTGGTATATTCATCCACTGTGGGGATTAGAAGACCCACCCTGCCCCTATGTCTACACACCCACTGCTGTTCTTGGAGCACCCATCGCACTGGCATGAAACTTACTCAGAGGACAGAGGCTGTGTCTCTGCAACAGAACACAAAGGGCCCTGTGGGGAGTTTTGTTAACAAATGAGTGAGACAACAGAAGCTAAGGGAGGTCATGTAGTTGACTTTGGAGAGTGGCAGCTCGAATCATTCTCAGGACTGCCTGGCTGAGTCCCACTCATTCTCCACTGTGTGATTCTGATGAAGTTGTGGGGTCTGTACGCCAGGCGTCCTCTGTACCAAAGCACCAGGCAGTGACAAAGCATTAGACTCCCACACTGGACAGAGGTGTGCTGCCTGGAGGCCGCCTCTCCTTTCTCTTCCATGGAGCAGATGGTTGTGTGACTGGTCAGCACCACCCTCCTGGGATATTAGTCATCTTTTGTCCCCAGCGACCCAAGTCCAGTCCATGCCATGGACTTCCTTCTCCTCATGGTCTTCCTCCATGGTTACAAGACAGTACGCCTTTGAATACGTGTCTGTATGAACTTACTCTTGGCTTACTGACTACTGTGTATATTTGGGCAACTTTCTTTTGGGGCCTCAGTTTTTCAGTAATAAAACAGGTAGAACAATACAGTGGCCACCATGGAGGGGTGAAGGCCCCCCGTTGCAGCCCCTCCATGATTTGCCTCAGCCTTTGGTCCGAGGCCACACTCTTCTTGGGCAGCCCCAGGCAATGACTGAGCATGGGGGGGTATTATGGCCTAGTTATTTCTGCCCAGCGTGGAACTTCTCTAATGGGCCATCTTTGCTGAGAGCTCCCCATTGGGTTGGTCCAGTCAGTTCTCAGTTCCGCATTACTGTTGGAATCATTTCCTGCCAGTCTTGCTTCCTCTCTGCTCTTTTTTCCCAGGGGTCAGAGCCATATCCCAACCTGAAGCTTTCCCTGCCCAAATCTGCTTTCTCTCCCTTCTTAACTTGCATGCATACATGTTATCATACCAAGTATGTTCCGAACTCATCTCAGTGACTGCTTCCCAGATGACCTAACTGGCACAAATACCTACACGATGAGGGCGCAATAAATGGCAGAGATGGTTTTAAAGGCCGTCATAACTGACATTCTTATTGTTTTTCCCAATTAAGAAAAACCCTCTGGTCAGGGGAACCTAAAGTGAAAAGTACACAAGACGTCGGTTCTTAGTCTGACCAGCAATTATCACAGGAGCAAATATTCTGCATACTTGGCTGGGTACTGCCAATCATGGCCCCAGGGGCTGAGTCACGAAGATCTTCATTTCATAAATGCTCACATCAGTCGCAATTGTTCTCACAAAGGGCACATGCACTCACTTGTAGCAGGCAAGGCAGCTCAGGTTTCACAAGGAAACAAATGAATTTTCAAAAGAGAAACACTTCATACTAGACGTGCTCAACACTTCCTCCCTGATGGCCGGCGGAGAGCGTATTGCACAATTCATTATGCTTGTCAGGACTCGAGGACAATCAAACACCAGCCGTGCCACTCTGAGATTTAAGGCCCTTCAGGATATTTTGCATACTTGTTATATTGCCACCTTTGGTGTGTTAACATTTATTGTACCCCGGGGCCATAAAAATGTCCTGCCTTTTATAGAATGCACAGATTCAGAAACGTCCCCCCATCCCTGAACAACCCACTATAGTTGGAAGGGACCTTAGCAAGGTTTAGTGTTTGTGATTTATAACTGAATTGCTGCCCTGCTGTTAGGTTGTTTGGCTAAGCACCAGCATGTTACAACAAGAAGGAGGTCCCTGATTTCCACCTGCAACCCAACAGAATTTACTGAGAGACTCTGACACTGGGGAGCCTACTAGTTCTTAATAGAACCCACACCCTTCCATTGTGTGTGTTATTCCCAGTTGACTGTATGATTTGATTTTCCTTTCACAGTCTTTGTTTGGGCCCATTGCCCCAGTGTAAATATTAATAGCACCCTTTCCTCTTAGATATGGAGTAGAGGCTTTAATAAACATAGGCCTGCATATACACCCACCCTTCCACCACCTACATACAAAACGATGAAAGCTTGGAGTCAAGAATCAGGTACAAATATATAGAAGTCAGACTGCCTTCATTTATTCATAGTTATTCATTGCATAGTTCTGTGATACTGCTGTAGAAAGCCCCCCAGAGACTCTCATGAAAAGTCAAATGAGCCACCATCCTGAATTGGATGGAATAGAGTCTTGCTCAGAGTCACGGGTGTGGCGTGAGTAACCACTTGGGGCTCTTTCTGGTTCTGTGAATGCTTGAAACAGATCTGAGGATGCTGACAAATGGCCAAAGAAGTCATTGGTGCTTGTGGTTAAATGAAGATGATGGTGATAACAAACAATGGCTAACACATGGTGTTTACTAGGAGCTAGGCACTGTTCTGAGTATTTTATATTTACAGATATTAACTGATTTGATTTTTACAATAACCTTGCGAGGTAGATACCATTACCCCCTTTTTTTCTGACAAAGGAATCAAGGCACTAAAAGGTTGAATACCTTGCCGAAGCCATAAGAGTTACGGTGCAGCTGGAAGCCGTCCTTTGTACCCTATTGTTTTGGCAGGAAGATGCTGCCGGGATGTGGGGTCTGCAGGCCCTGGGCTTCCCCTCTATTTGCTAAACTGGCCATCCAAGCTCCCTTTAATTAGAGCACCATATAATTTATTATGCAATCTAGGACACTTGCGAGGATGAAAAGGAATGTCAGTAATAGCTATGCTGGAAAAATAGGCATAAATGAAATGACAATGTGAGACACACCAGGTCATATATGGTGGTCACCATACGGTTTAAATTAGTCCCTAAGAGCTTGAACTTAAATCTGCTCTAACAATACCCGAAACAACAACAAAAATGAAAAGAAGGAATTTATAACACCAACACATGTAAAACCGAGGATGGTTTGTCTTAGAAACTAGTTGTGAAGAACTGTGGAGTCTGAGATTTTACTTCCAGACTAGCATGTTGGCCTGCAAGGTTTCGTGGACGCCGGTGGAAGACAAGTGACTGCTGGGCTGGCGGCGAGGAACCCCACTGGCCGCAGCACAGCGGCAGCGTCAGCTGCATGTTTGCTCTGATTTCCTCTCGACCCTCCAGGTCCATGGCGGGAGGTAAAGTGTCAAGGGTCCCAGATGGGTGCTGAACATATAGTGGGTGTACCTCACAGCTGAGGAAACTTGAGCTTGGGAAATGAATCTTTTCTAATGGGCTGCATGTAAACCTGCCTGACCTGTGCCCTGGAAGGAGATGCTGTCTTTATTGTACAGGGCTGCAAACAAACCAGCCCTTTGCTGGGCAGGGGGGAGGGACGGGGGGTGACACCACGACACTATCAGCATCTTGCCGAGGCTGTTTGTGCTACAAACATATTTGAAAAGATAGTTGATGTATCTCCTCCTGAGATATGCAGAAACTCAAGAGGCCCATGGAGAGAACTGGCTCCCCACAGCAGTGAGTGCCACACCTGGGGAGTGCTCAGTAGGGCCTTGACTGGGCTTTCTCTTCTCCGTGGGGCGTGGACCAGATCACTTCCTGGCTTTCTACCAAATCAGAGGCTCCATGAGATTCTGGATCTCTTGCTCTGGTTTTGGGAGAGCCCGAGGTTAAGACAGGGAAAGCAAAGCAATCAGAAAGAGTGATAGGTAAGTACACAATTATTCTTTCTCCATTTGTTGCTGTTCCTTATTTAAGATTGAACATTTTTCAGCAAAGGCTTGCAAAATGTTTAGTTTGCATTGCTCACGGGTGGGTGTTTTCTGTCAGAGGAGTCCACAGATGATTAATATGAGGAGGGTAGATGCATTAGAATTGTTGTTTATTAATAAATATGGTAAATATACTTTTCCTACTATCAAAATAATTTACCATGCTGATTCTAAAGTGTTTGAAAAATTGAGACACAAAGTCAAACAAAGTAATGAGATGACATTACCAGTCATCTAATTTTATCGTCTCATGGAAACGACTGGTAATGTTTTGGTGTGTATTCTTTTTGGAATGTGTCTGTGTGTGTTTAGATACACACGACCATAGTTGTCCTCACAAACATACACATTTTGGACTTCACTTTTTATTTTCCATGGATACTATAGGTAGATTTTTTAACCTTCATTTTCAAAAATTAGATAAAATTATACTGAATACAGACATTTATTTAGCTGTTCTGCCATTTGGTCCTGGGGTGGGTCTTATATCTTTATCACTCACTAGCTTTACAATCTTGGACTAGCTAATTATCCTCTTCAGACTCAGTCTCCTCAACTGTAAAATGAGGACAATAACACCTTTCAATAGGGTTAACAGGGAAAATAAAAGATTCAGATAGCTTTTATAAGTACTTTAGCATAGTGCCTGACATGTGACCTAAATAATGTGTTTAACAAATACTTATTATTATTTCTTTGTCCAGTCCTCCACTACAAATCATGGCTCGGTGAACATCTTGAGATCTCTTCCAAGACAGAGGGTTATTTCTTTAGAACTGATTCCCAGAAGTGCAATGACTGGATCAGGGGCGGGGACATTTATGACATTTATGACTCTAGATTCATATTTGGAAGGTGACCATTCAATAATTGATCCCAGGTGGAGTGTGAGCATCCAACATCCCATGAAAGTTTTAAAACTATGTAGGGCCTCATGCTTCTAAGATGCCCCTTCAGCATAATTAGTCACCGTGTCCTCGACTCTGAATTACTCTGAGCGGTCCAGAATGATGGACATACTCTTTTACTTGTCTGTCTCTTCAGGCAGACCAGGGGCTCGCAGTTGGTATCTCAGTGGCCAAATGGTCAAATTTTACTTCCTGATGTGCTGTGTGTTGTCCACATAGAGCATAGAACCAGAACATGAATGCCTTTCCATCGGGCACGGGCTCTCTTGTTCTCCATGGGCTCTACCTCTCCCCACTTCTATGATGAGGCTTCACGGAGGGCTAGACTGCTAAGCCCCTGTGGCCCCTGGGCTACGATGTGAGCTCTCTAGGGTAAGGACTGTGTCTTATTGCCTGTGGTATCCCAGTGCCCACCCAGGAGCCTGGCATATTGAAGGCTCTCTGAATCAGGGCCAGCCCAGAACTGGGAGGACACGGTCGTGCCGCACATGCACGTGGTTCTCCTGACTCGCCCCGTGAACCCTGGCCAGGCATTTTTGTTTCTCTCCAAGTCTCAGTTACTGTACCTGTAAGACAAAGAGATGGAATCAGAGAGCCTCAAATATGTAAAGTGCCTATTACATGATTATACTTACAAACTTCTACTTTGTGACTGGAGATAAGAATCGATATCATGATTCTTATCTCCAACATAATATTGAATGTCAAGTGCAATTGAAAATTAAAGACAGGAATTT
Organism: Carollia perspicillata; assembly: GCA_004027735.1. Lineage (NCBI taxonomy): Eukaryota > Metazoa > Chordata > Mammalia > Chiroptera > Phyllostomidae > Carollia > Carollia perspicillata. The sequence continues at coordinate 7,598 of PVKM010010019.1, read as the reverse complement.
AAAAAAAAGAGTTATGGAGAGGATTTGGATATTAAGTAAGTTTGAAAAGCACTGGTAAATTGAGGATGAGATACCAGCGTGAGTTGCCATTATTACGAATTTTGTTTGTCTATTGATTGCCTGGGCTCAGCATCCAGGGATGAGAACAGACCTGTACTGCTATTGGCTTTGGCCTGGGGTTCTCCAGAACATACAGTAGTCAGAGTAGCTCCCCAAAATCTCATCTGCCCATGTCGCTTCCCCACTAAAGTCCCACAGGACATGTCACCGGAAAACAGGAGGGGGCCAGGGAGCGTCAGTGTGATCTACAGTGTTTTGCATTTTCAGCTAAGAAGTGGTTTCATAAATATAACTTATACCAGTTACACTCTTTGTCTGTCTGAAATATTTTTAATTAAGAAGTGCATGGGGAGGGAGTACCAAGGACACTGTGCTATTGACTATCTCCTGACATCCCGCAAGCTCTGGGGAAGGAGACAGCGTCCTCCAGGGTGGCAGGAGTGTGAGGGCTTTGAATCAACCCTCTGGGTTACTTGAGACTTCAGGAAGGTTCTATTTTCCAGAACGAAATCAAAACTATGTTCATGAATTGGGGTCTTTATTTTCCATGAGGCGTTTGATGGTTTTCCCAGGGAGAAAGAAAACAAGTGGGAAAAAAAGTGGGAAAATTCCCCAAACACATGCATTCACAGCACGGGTGAAAACTGTGCTCACTACCCAGCTCCTGGCTGAATTGCAGAGGAAGGTCCTAATTGTCTCCCAGGCCCTGGGCCCCATTCTAATTTATTGAGGGAAGGCCCAGGAGGTAAATCTCGATGTCATTCTCTAGCCCACTTAAAATGAGCCCATTAAACTACTGCCCGTGAATAGAGGTGTTTTTCCCAGGGTTGCGTGCCCCACCTTCGTCCCACACCCAGCATCACCCAGGGCACCGCCGCTCCGAGAGAGCCCGAGTGGCACCTCCGACAATGGGGCATTCAGGCAGGCCTTCCCGGATGGGGTCGGAAGCCTGTTTTATGCCCTGTTAATTATTGCAACAATTTATAAAATTCATGACAAACATAAAGCCCTTACAGAGATTGTATTTCAAATGGTATTTACCTGTAACAGAATCCCCTTTGTTTGTAATTCCTGGATTTATGAGCTGTTGCACAACAAAATGGAACCACCTCTTGTCCCCACTGGGGGGCACTGGCTGAGGGACCTCAGGCACACCATGGAGACAGAAACCTACACAAGCTTGGACTCAATCGTGACGCACCTCAGTCCATGGCACTTCCCAGTTTCACAGCCCATGAACTTACTTGAGGGAGTAGAGGCTGGACTGGGGCAGGTAAGTTTTTTTCCAGGTGAATCTGGGTGTCTCAGAGCTGGAAGGGACCTCAGGTGTGAGCTAGTCCAGCTGTGTATCCATCTTCCCTGCGGCTTCTCTATCTCTACTGGCCTATACCAGTGACAAGGAGCTCCCTACCTGACGAAGCAGCCCAGATGATTGCCCCTTTTCCTCTAATCTTGCCCCTTTCTTCTCCTCCCCAACCTTTCCCCCAACCACAGAGTGATTTTTCTAAAACACAGACCTAATCTTGTGTTGCTCCTTGCTTAATATCACCCAACAGTTTCAGTTTGCTTTTAAGTCCAAACTCTTTAACCAGGCCTGTGAATTTCTGCATGGCGTGGTCCCTACCCTCTGGCCTACCTTCATTTGGGTGGCCCCCATCCATTCTTCTCTTATGAGTGTCAAACTACTTTCCGTTACCTTCTCACATTAAATTCCCACAATAAGACTCATATAACAAAAGGGCCAAAGACTTAATGTTAGGGACAGCAAGGAAGAGTGTACTGAGGAGCTGGAAGATGCTACATTGTGGGAGGAGTGATTGTGTTAACCATAAATGGTCTGTCCAGAGCACCAGGGAGTCTCTGTCCATTGGCCAAGACGGTGGCAGGGGGAGGTTCTTACACTGAGCATCTGAAAAGCTAGCAAGATAATTGATTAAGGAGAAAAGCTCTACCTCCCCTTCTCGTACCAGATTGGGGGTGGGACCAAGGGAAGGCAGACACAGGTGCTATAGGAGTCAAAATGGTACAGGGGGTGATGCTGACCAGAGAGGGCTGTCAGTCTGACCTGGGGAAAGAAGGGATTTGTTGGGAGGTGGACCCACCTAAAGCTGAAAGAGCCTTGTTAATCTCATCCCCGAACGAACATAAGCCCAGGGGAACAAAGAAAGCTCGCTCTGGCCAACCTGGCAATGTACTCCCAGTGGGTTCATGTGCTCTCTCCCAGGAGCACGTGACCTTGTGGCCCTAGCAGCCACATCGCTGTGGCCATGTGGGCTCCACATGCAGGCTCCAGGAGGGAGCCTGAAATGAACAAAATCTGGGAACAAGCTATACTACCTGGGTTGGGGCTATGACTGCTTAGCAGCAGCCTGTGGGCTCCAAAGGACTGTACTATAAATTAGAGCAGGAACTCTGGACACTGGCTTTTGTCTTGTTCATGCTGAGGAGATGGGCTTTGAAATAGGAGTTTGCCATGCTCCCAGATGACACAGCATCTGAATAAAACCTCTTTCTTTCCTTTTGCACTAACATCTGCCTCACAAGTTTGGCTTTTGGGGCGACAGGCAGCCAAACCTCCATTTTTTGTGTGTGGTTACAATCGGAGCCCTGCAGAGGGAAGAGAAGATGCTGGCAGTTCCAGAGAAGATAGGGAAGAAGGACCTCAGAAAAAAAGGGATGTAATGTGTGGAGAATCCGAGTCTTGAGGGCAGGAGAAAGGCCTTGCCGTTCTCTGGTGAAATCTGGGCCGATGAAATGTGCAGCCTTGGAAGGGGCCGGTCTCCTCAGCTTCATACTAGATGAGGGGATGGGACCGAAGCTCAGCTCGATTCCCTTCTCTGCCATCAGGTCTGGGTTTCAGGGAGTTTCCAGCTTCAAGGAAAACTGTACGTCTATGCAAAGGAGCTAACTGTATGAGTCGTGGACATGGAGTTGCTTTTATTTTCTTCTTGGTGTCAGAATATGTGTCTTCTGTGAGGTCTGCAGGAGACATTCAGATTTGCGTCCTCTGAAGCAGAGGACTATTTATAAGGCAGTAAAAACTAGGAGTGCTTGTGTACTCTGACTTTCCAAAGTGCCTATATTAATGCTGTATGCTAAATTTCTTTTAAGGGGAGAATTGTATCGTGCAGAGATCTAGAGAAAAGAGCGGCAACTGCATTCCATCAGATGTCAATTGTTCTACTGACTGGTTGTGTGACTGCAAGCAAAACGCTTCCTTTCTCTGGGCCTTCAGTTTCTTCTGCAAAACAAGAATTGTTGTTGGAAGAGTTCTTTGAGAGGTTTGCAGCCTCAGGGTATAGAGATTTGATTCTGTAGTTTCCTCATCCATGAGATGGAATTAACAGTAATACCTACCTCTCAGAGTCACTCTACATAAGAATTAAAATCACCTGTGTTATTAAACATATTATAAGGATGAAGCATCTGCTTTTTCCATCAGACTCCATTGTAAGAAGCCAGGAAGTTAAGTTCCAATCTATGTAGCTGAGGTGTGGGAAAGAGGGAGTTAGGATGTTTTTGGCACAAATAACAGAAGACCTAACTCAGATGGCATACATGATGATAAAATTTGTCATTCCACATTTTTGGGTGATAGAACACTGGGAGGTTCTGAGTTAGTGGTTCAACTGTTGGATGACATTATCAAAGACCCCAAAATGAGAGTTAGCAGCCCCAGTAGTACACTTCCGCTTTTCATTACCTTTTCCCCTTAGCAAGATACCTGATTGGACAGTATATGAGGGCATGTAAGAGCAGGGCCTGTCTGTTGGGTGGATAGCCAGCAGTCTCTGCCTCAGAAGGGCACTAGTACATACCACACACCCAGTAGGGAGGTATGGTTGGTTCAAGGTCAATGGCTAGTTCCGTTTTGGGGTATAGACACTGCCTGGTGCAGAGGGAGGCAGCATGGTGAACAAGGAGAAACAGTATATTTAGAATCAACTTAACCTTAGGTTCAAAACTGGCTCCAACATGATCAGACAGGAAAGCTTAGGCAGATATTCGATGGCTATGTGTTTAGTCAGTCAAGGGAATGCAAATCAAAACCATAATGAAATACCACTAAATACCCACCCACAAGGATGGCTAAAATTAAAGAGACTTTAATGTTAGGAGTTGAAACAACTGAAACTCATAGCAATGTTGGTGGGAGTATAATTTGATATATACTCTGTGATTGATCCAGCCATTCTGTTCCTGGTCTTGTGTCTAATAGAAACAAGAGGTTATGCTCATCAAAAGATATCTGTAGGAATGTTCATAGCAACATTATTCACGATATTGCAAACTGGAGTCCACCCAAATGTCCGTCAGCAGGTGAATGCATTGAAATACGGTGAATACGGTCATATGCTGCCCAGATCCCCCTTCAGGATGGGATTTGTAGCCCCAGCTTTTGGGAATGCTGCTGGCAGACAACCTTAAGGCCCTCCGCCCCTTCCAGAGTTGCCTTGGCTGCCCTTCGTGGGGCAGCCCACACCCACACAGCATGGCTAAGACAGGCCGGTGTAGCTTTACAGTGCTCTGTGGGGTTGGCTAAGGCACTCCTTGGGTCTGCACTGAGCTCTGGACATCTCCCTGTTCTCTCTCCTGCTCCTGTCCCTGCTTCCATAGCTGTCATCCCAAGGGCTCTTCATAGTAACTGCACTGTTTGCAAATCCTGTCTCAGAGTAGGCTTCCCAGAGAACAAACCTGCAGTGTGTCTTGTATTCATACAATAGAATATGGTACAGTAATAAAAAGAACTAACTATGACACACCAATGTGAATGAATGTAATGAGGAAAGCCAGGTGTGAAAGAGTACCCACTATGGAATCCCAATTAAATGAAGGCGAACGACAGCAAAACCAATTAATGGTGAAAGAGGTCAGAATAACGACGATCCTTGGTATTAGAGAGCCTTGCATCATTCTGGAAATAGTCTCTATCTGGATTCAGAAGGTAGTTATACACATATGCACATTTATACATATATCTGTATATGCATGTTCATAGTTAACATTTATTGAACTATAAACTTTAAATTGTGCACTTTACTGCAATAAGTTTCACTTCAATAAAAATAATAAAATAAAATAATAAAAAGGTCACACTGTATTGCAGTTGCCTATGTTCCTTGCTGTCATTTGGTAGCCCTGTGTTCTTGGGCAAGTGACATCATTCTCTGTCCCTTTGGGTTCCATCTGTAACAAGGGGATAATAGAGGTCTGCTGTAAATAACAGCTCAGTAAGTAATTAACCCTGTGATGGTTAATTTTATGTGTCAACTTTATTGGGCCACAGGATGCCCAGATATTCAGTCAAACATGATTCTGTGTGTGAGAGTATTTTGGAAGAGATGAACGTTTGAACTGGTGAGCTTAGTAAAGCATATTGCCTTTCTAATGAGGGAGCTTATCCAGTCAAAAGGCATGAAATGAAGCAAGGCTAGTCATAGCTGGTGTGGCTCAGTGGATTGAGTGCGGGCCTGCAAAGCAAGGGGTCACTGGTTCGATTCCTGGTCAGGGCACATGCCTGGTTGTGGGCTGGGTCCCCAGTAAGGGGCACATGAGAGGCAACCACACGTTAATGTTTCTCTCCTTCTCTTTCTCCCACCCTTCCCCTCTACAAATAAATAAATAAAATCTTTAAAAAAAAAAGAACGTAAGAAAGAAATCTTTAAAAAAAAAAGAACGTAAGAAAGAAAGGCTGAGTAAGAGGGAACTTCTGCCTGACTTCCTTTGAGCTGGGACCTTTCTTTTTTCTGGCCTTTGGACTGGGACTGAAACATCAGCTCTTCCTGGGCCTGGAGTTTGCTCTTGGACAGTATCTACATTTTTAGCTCTCCTGGGTCTCCAGCTTGCCAACTGCAGATCTGGGGACTTGTCAGCCTCCATAATTGTGTGAGCCAACTTCTTTTAATAACACACACACACACACACACACACACACACACACACACACACACAATGTTGGTTCTGTTTCTCTGGAGAACCCTACTATAGTCCCCTTACCAGCTGCTTTGTCATTTCTTCTGGAAAAAAATTCACATTTTCTTTCACGTATCTTTCAGCTTCTACTATCCATTCCCAAATAAGACAATGGCTATTTATAGAGAGAACAAAAAGTCCCCAGCAATATAATACATTTTATTTGTCTTATGTTGTGCCCATTTTTATTAGTTCAAGTGTTTATGTAATTATTTATTCCTAGGGACACAACACCCCAGGGAGATAAATAAAGCAGAATTTATTCCTTTCTTTTACATTTTAGCAGTGTTATTAAGGTATTATTGTATATCAATTATTTAAGAGTACAACTTGAAGAATCTTGGAGATATGTACACACCTGTGAAATCAACAACACAGACAATATAAAGGACATACCCATCACCCCTAAAGTTTCTTTATGCTTCATTGTAATCTCTTCCCATGAACTACCCCGTCCCATCATCAGAAGACCACTACTGATCTGTTTCCTTTTTTATAATCATTGAGAAAACTGAGGGCCAGAAGGCGACATGACCTGCCTCTGTTGGGGCTAATATGCAGTCGCCTCATACTCGGCCCCATATTCATTCCAGAAGATCATCTTCAATCATTAGCAGAAGAAAAGGAGTGGGAACCGTTTACTTAGCACCTACCATATGCTGAGTCCCAGGCTGGATGCTTTACGTGTGCAGCATGTAAATGCAGTAGTCTGACTACTCTCCTTTGGCTGTAGATGGCTTCTCTCTGATTAATGCTTTCCTCTATCCCTGACTGCTCACTGAGCTCACATATTCAAGTGTGAGTTTGGACATGTCTAAGAAGCATCTTTGGATGTCTAATAAGCATCTCAAACCGAACTTGCCTAAACACTGCTTTGTTTACTACCTACCTGTCCCCTAGCTCCCAGTCTTTTGTCCTCAAGTCTTCTACTGCTCAAGTGCTCAAGCCAAACATTTTGATCAGTTTTAATTCTTCCCTTCTCACCTGGGACATCTAATCCATTGGCAAGTTCCATTAGCTTTGTCTTTGAAAGAATCTCAAACTGGCCTCCATTTTCTGTGTCCACTGCCTCCACCTGATCTTGAGAATGACAGTAGGAACCTTGTCTGTTTTATTTACTGATGCATTTACTGACATAATCCTAACACCTAGAAAAATATCTGATATACAGTAGATGCTAATAACTATTTGTTGAATAAATGATCAGATAATAGGCATCTTAATTGTAGTAACTGTTAACCATCTTCACAGTCAAATCCTCCTCTATTGCCATATAAAAATTCAGTAACTCTTCCTAATTCTTTCCTCCCCTCAGTGTTTTACTTGGCCATGTGCTCTCTACAGTGATGAAATCTTTAGATGTTTTTACTTCTTCATTTTCCTACTCCCTTGTGGAATCTCCCCCAACCCCCACCTCCTGGGTTTTGCTGAGTAAATTCAGAACTTTCATTCTATTATCCCATATTTTTTAATAACATGCCTCTTCTGTTTCAATCGTCCTTAGTTAACTCATATTACAATTCCCAGTCAAGCATTCATCATTCTTTTAGATTTAACTATAAAAT